>JAMLFT010007426.1:0-14827 GCA_026544285.1 Pachyrhizus erosus
AAGAAACAAATAGAATTTTTTCAAAAATAAATTAGAAAACTGTTTATTTTAAAATAAATAGTTTAGACAAATACATAAAAAAAAACTATGATTTAAATAATATTTTAATATACATAAAATAGTGAATTTTTTATTTTAATTTTTTAAAAAAATTATTTTGATTTTAATATTTTAAATATTATTATTTTTATTTTAATTCTTATTTTTAAATAATAATATTAAATAATGTTGTAAAAATAATGTTAAAAGTTTATTGACTTGTCATGTCATATATTCGTATAAGACAATTATAATTCTTTTTATAAATTATATTTTTAAATATTTCATTAACTAATTTGATGTTATTAATTATTTCAAATATAAAATATTTAAAAATATAATTTACTAAAAAAAATTATTTATGATTATTAATGGATTATTAATATTATTATTATGTTATTAGTTAACAGTATTATTTAAAAGTAAAAATTAAAATAAATTTAAATCTTTAAATAACTAAAATAAAAATTAATCTATTTTATAAGAATAAAAAATTATTTAAATAAAAAATATTTATTTTATTAAAAAATATTTTTTAAATAAGCACAAAAGATAATCTAGTTTAAAAAATAATGGGAGTCTAACTGTATTAAACAAAAATAAAAAATCTTAGAGAGACGCTTCTTTCGGAAGTGACTAACAGAACTACTCAATCTGCCCCGTGTTAATCTCTTAATGAAGTACGTTTCTTTCCCCACCTCTAGTAATTTAGTATACATGGTGCATCGAAAGTCAAAGGCAGAAACATTGGCTAGTTTGTTTAATTTTTTAACAAAAGTGGTTCCGAAAAAATGTTTTTTTAAAAATTGATTTTTAAGAAGTAAATAAGTTGTTCCTTTAAAATATAAAAAAAAAACTTTTTAAAAAAATAATTTAGATAAATATATTTTAAAAAAGTAAAAATTTAGTTATTTATTTTTAAAAAAATATTTTCTTTTAAAAAATAATCAGAAACAAACGGACCCCTTCTCGATTAAATGAAAGAGGTGAAAAACGTGAAATGCAAAATGGTTAAGTTATTGGTAACTTAAGCTTAAAAGCAAGAGGAGAGATTCACTTGCCTACTCGGAGAGTACCACTTCTTATTCTCGGTATTTGATTAGTCTCACAAGTCACAAAATGTATATAAGACCTTCACTCTTAAAAATAAAAAAATCCAAACTTAACGCAAGGTTATTTATTAATTATTTGGATGTAACTTATATGTGCGGGAGATTAGCATAAAAACAATTCTATCTATAGTGGGCAAGTTTATGAAAAATTATAAAGAAGGTGATATTGATGTAAAATAATATAGTGATTATTTTTTAGGTATTTTTTAAAAAATTAGAAGTTGATTTATATATTTTTTTTACAATCCTAACAATAATTTTTTTTTTGAAAAAAAAAGCAGTTGATTTTGAGCTTATTTGTCACAATTTTTTTTTAAAAAAGAATCACTTTTCAAAAAATATAGATATTAAACATATATTATTGTGTAAGATTTGAGAGTATAGTTTACTTATATATTAAGAACATATATATTTATTCATATGTTAAAAATTTTAATAAGAAAAACATGCTTAAATAATATTTTGTTGAATAATATAAAAATTTTATAAAAAAAATATAACGGTGGATTATACTAGAGAAATAAAATGTTATATTATTATTGTAAATATTTTTTAAATGTAAAGATCATAGGAAATTTGTTGTAACGAACTTACATTATAGTTAAAAGAAATTACATCTAAAACTAGCACATTAATTATTCAAATAATATTTTAATAACTATGTATTATTAATATAAATCAATAAAAAATTATTATTAATATAATTTTAAGATAATTATTATACAAATTAATAAACTCATGTTATATAATAATTTGTTATTAGGTGATAATGTAAAATTTTTTTTACACTATCAAGTATTTACTCTTCAAATAATAAATTTCACTATGCTTTTACTCAAACAAAATTTAAATGGTTTACTTATTTAATGTGTTAATAATGTTGGTTAACTTAATTTGCTGTTATTGTGTTAATAATGTTGGTTAACTTAATTTGTAAGAAAGGTCTTGGATTACGAAATACTTTATCGTGTCGTATTTTTTTTCCGTATAATCTTTGGAGTTTATATAAACTCTTTTGTTACAAGTGTAATACAAAAATGAAATTCGTTGTCGATATTTTTGGTTAAACACAAGTTATTTTGAAGTATAATTTCTAAGGGAATTTAAGAGAACCAATTCATGTCACTGTCACACTTCATGCATGTCGACAAGTTTTAAGGACACTAAATCTTTGTATGGAACGAGACGGTAAATTGAATGTTGTTGAACAAACATAATTTATGTGCAAGAGCAAAGGGTAGTGCATGAAGTATCGACTTTAATTTTCTGGTTATAATATTATATAAAAAGGGCTCCGATTCTTTGGGAATACACGCAGATTATTCAAGCTTCTAACAAGTGAAGGCAAACATCAATGGCTTGGGTGTACGAGCAATTTATATGGGCATTTCTTGTTGGGTGCACTTTCCTTAGTGTATTATCTCATCCTGATAAAGGTAATGCTTTGTTGTGAAGTACTACTTTTCATTTTCAAATTTTTCATCAAGTTTCATACTGTTACAAATTTGACTTTACTATTAGTTCTAATTGTTTTCTTCAAAGAATTGAAAATGGAAAAAGGAAAACAACTCAGAAGTTTCTTTTGTTTAGTTGATTTGATTGATAGTTAGGTAGGCAATATCTCTTTGGAACTCTTTTCACAACATCCACTTTCTTTTATATCTTCTTATGTGTCCATGCAGCTCCAAAGTACACATTTGTAAGAGAAGCAACATCTGCTCCACCAATCTTAACTTATGACTACATAGTGATTGGTGGAGGAACATGTGGGTGTCCACTAGCAGCAACTCTCTCACAAGGTGCAAGAGTTTTAGTCCTTGAAAGGGGAGGCTCTCCTTACACAAATCCTGAGCAAATCAACATAAAGAACTTTGTGAATTCCCTCGCTGACATAAGCCCTTCATCATTTTCCCAGCCATTCATATCCAGAGATGGGGTCCTTAATTCCCGGGCTCGTGTCCTGGGTGGTGGCTCTGTCTTGAATGCTGGGTTCTATTCCCGGGCTAGCTCCAAGTACATAAGGGATTCTGGTTGGAATGAAACTTTGGCCAAGGACTCATATAAATGGGTTGAAAAGAAGGTGGTTTTTGAGCCCCCAATGCTGCAGTGGCAATCAGCAGTGAGGGATGGGTTGCTGGAAGTAGGTGTGTTGCCTTACAATGGTTTTACTTTTGATCATTTATATGGGACAAAGGTTGGAGGGACTATTTTTGATAAGAAGGGTAACAGACACACTGCAGCTGATTTGTTAGAGTATGCTGATCCCAGGAGGATTTCTGTGTATCTCCATGCCACAGTTCAGAAGATACTATTTAAGTATAACACGGGTAAGGATTTAAAAATTTAGATGACTCTTTAGGTTCTGTTTGAATAAATTTTTCTATAAATACTTATATGAAAAAAAATAAAAAGATAAAGTGAACCAATACGCTTCAACTTTTACATAAGTTTTTTCATCTAACTTCCAAACTGAGATGTATATACTGATTTTAATTTAAAAAAGAAGTTTGATTCATATTATGTTGTATTTTTTTCTTCTTCAGTAAGTACTTATGTAAAAGTTTATTCAAACAAGACTTTAATTTATCAATTTGACATGAATTTTAGACACCTAAGGATGATCATAATGTTTTTGAAATTTTTTTTTACAGGAAAAAGAGGGCCACAAGCTTATGGAGTAATTTTCAAAGATGCATTTGGAGTCATGCACAGGGCATACTTAAGCACAAACGCAAAGAATGAGATAATCTTATCAGCTGGTGCAATTGGAAGCCCACAGTTGCTGATGCTGAGTGGGATTGGACCTGCTAACCATCTTCAGGCTCATGGAATCCAAGTGGTTTTGGATCAGCCATTCGTGGGTCAAGGAATGGCAGATAACCCAATGAATGTCTTACTTGTTCCTTCCCCTGTGCCTGTTGAAGTCTCTCTGATCCAAACAGTGGGCATCACTAAGTTTGGTAGCTTCATTGAAACAGCTAGTGGATTGAGCTTGGGCCATTCTTGGTCTGAAAGGCTTCGAGGGATTTTTGAATTCGTGTCAAATCAGGTTAGTATCCCAATATTTGCGCTTGGTATTGGATATATCATACTTTGATATATTTGGTCCAGTTGAATACACGGTTTAAGGGAGGTAAAAAAACATTGATTCTTATATCCTTACTACTAAGCTCTTTAATTAAATGATGGTATGAGTATTCACTTAAATTTTGTAACTCATATTTAATGAAAGTTATTTATTATTACAAAAAAAATCCACGTCTCATCATGTGAATGATTATAGTTTTGATGATAAAGATATAAGAAATTTAATTCGATCAAGTTTCATAATGAAACAGTGGAATGAGACCCACGATGTTAAGAATTACAACAAAATTACAATTGTGATCGTAACCCCAATTTAAATTCGTGGCTTATATCATAAATTTAATCAAGAAAATAATTGAAATCAACAAAAGAAAATGTATAAAAATCATAAGTCATGTTGATAAGCTCAAACAAGTTTTGCAGAAGGTTTTCCAAATACCCTTGAATGCCAAAAAGTTCATCCAATACATTTTCTCTTAAATCTCAACACTTGAAGTTAGAATTTTTATTTATGAAGGGAACTTACCCTGAGATTTTGTTCTCATTTGAAGTCTGGTCAGCCTTCCACAGTTCCCCCAGAAGCCAAGGAGAGTGTTGCAGACACCATTAGATATTTAGCCAATCCAACTCTCAAAGGAGGAGTCATTGTTGAAAAGATCACAGGACCACGGTCCACGGGTCATCTGGAGCTCATAACCACAAATCCCAATGATAACCCATCAGTTACCTTTAACTATTTTCAGGATCCAGAAGACTTGAGGAAGTGTGTTGAAGGCATGAGAACCATCATAGATGTGATAAACTCAAAAGCATTCTCAAAGTTCCGCTATCACAACATGCCGGTCCAAGCTCTAATAGACTTGATGTTGTACTTACCAGTGAACTTGAGGCCAAAACATGCTAATGCTGCCTTCTCTTTAGAACAGTATTGCATAGACACTGTGCTAACAATTTGGCATTACCATGGGGGGTGCCAATCTGGTAAAGTTGTTGATCATAATTATAAGGTTATTGGCGTGGAAGCTTTGAGGATAATTGATGGATCTACTTTTCATCGCTCACCGGGGACTAATCCACAAGCTACTGTAATGATGCTTGGAAGGTAAGCATCAATTGGCACCTATCACTAAATAGAAATTGTGACTTAATTTGATAGTGATAATGATTTAAGATAAATTTTTTGTCTTACTATTATTTAATTTGATACAGGTATATGGGAGAAAACATTATAAACAAAAGATTCCTCCGTGGCCAGAAGTGAAGGGATCAATTGAGTGCATACTTTCCGTTGTTCCTTATTAATTATTTGAATATTTATTGATTTTCTTTTGAATGCTGTCTGTTTATACGAGAAAACTTATTGTTTACTCTTCTTTTCTCTTTTTTTTTTTTTGGTGTCACTTGCATTGTTTTCTTTTGTACGCTAATTCTGTAATTTCCAAAATATAGTTGCAGTTTGATATAATAAAATTTGAATATAAGATAATATAATGAAATTTGAATCAAATCTAATGATGCTTCACACAATCCACTAAAAACATAATATGTAGAGAGGTAAATTATTCACACCCTAATGTTGTATTTAATTAATGTTATATAAATAATTTATAGTAAAATATGCGTGTATTTTCAATAATAAATTTGGTTTAAGTTACTAAAAAAATATTAACTTTTGATGGGCATAAAGATCAAGAAATATTAATTAATGTAAAATTTGTACCTTTACTAAAACATCCTTATTTTGATTTGTTATTGCTTGAAATTAAATTAATTATTTATACAATTATTAAAAGAGGATGTGATTGAAAAAATTATTTATTATCCAGACCTTGAATCTCTAAATCACACCTTAAATTCATTGTTTATTCATAAATGTTCTTTCCTTGGTTTAATAAAACACTAATTGAATGGTTATTTTCAGGGGTGTTAGAATATTTATCTTGTGGCTAATGGATATTTAATTTCACATTATGAGTATGGTTGAATATTGGTATAACTTATAATTAGAGAGACTCGTGATAAAAGAAACCATTATAATTTTTCTTGAAAGACCATGTATGATTTAAAAAGATATAACTTTTTATAAAAATATATTTATATATGAATTATTAAATCTTTATTTACCTTTCCCTGTAAATATATGTTTTGAGATATTACACAGATATTTGATCTACACACTAATCAAATATGAGAAAGCAGGAAAGGAAGATTCTGTCCTACAAATTTAATACATTCAAAGATACTTAGCATATGTTTGATAACATGTTGGTTACCATTGTATGTGGATCCTAAAAATAATAATTGTTTTCGCATTGTTTTTTTTCCGTGATTTTGTACTGGAGGTGGATCTTTGATGCTAAAGCAAACAGACACTTAAAAGGATTTAAACTTTCCAAAGAATAATAGCATTAAAAGATAAATATTATTTATCTTTTCTAATCAATTTAGTACCCTAATTCATATAACTTTGATCTAATTAATTTGGTCAATTCTCTTATTATGTGTTTGAGTAGTACTAAATCTTATCTAAAATTTAAAATTTTTAGAATTCTTCTGTCTATCTTCCCTCTTCCTCTCTCCCTTTTTTGTTTCTCTGTGAATTTAAGTGAATGAAGGAAATTTAATTAGTTTATTCAAATACAAAATTTTAGAAATTCAGAAATTTGTTTATTTTATGAAAAACAAGAAATGAAGAAATTTGATTACTCTATCCAAACAAAAAGAAAATTAAAAATTAATTACTTTTCCAAAAAAAAATGAATTTCAATTGAAAGAGTTGATATTTTTAAAATTCTAAATTCTTTAAATCTGAAATACTTCATCAAAACACACACTAGCTTAAAATGACAAGGATTTTGTTTGGATAAACTTTTTATAAATACTTACAGAGAAGAAAATAAAATAAAATAAAATATGTTTTTTTATAAGTTAATATTAATTTATGTATAAGTTAAAAATAAATTTTTAGACAAATTAATATAATAAATTTTTTATAAATTAGTTTATACATATATATGTTAATTTTAGTTTATAAAGAAACTTTTTTAATATTTTTTTATAAGTGTTTATGAAAAAAAATTATCTAAACATGGTCAAAGAATAATTGGTTTTATTTTACATAAAATCTAAATGGAGTTCAAGTTTTATGTAGAAAAAGATAGATGTCGAAAAATTTTGTCTCTTAAAATTGGTTCACTTATTCAACTTGTATTAATTAAATTGAATTTTTACCGATAAAAAACAAATTAAATATGATTTTTAAATATTGAGAGTCTAAAATCATAAATTAAATTCGCAGCTTATACATCTAAAAAATCCTGGCTAAATCTATTTTATGGATGAGTTCTTTGACTTGTCTCAAAAAAAAATTATTATAAATGACTGATATAATTAAAAGTTTGTTCCAAAATATTTTTAAAGTATATAGAAAATTGCATTTATAATGTACTACAGAGTTATTCATTTTTATTTGAGTTAGATAGCCCAATTTTTTTAACTTCAGAAAACATAAAAAAAGGACACAAACTCAAAAATATAAAATACTCGTTGGACTTGCAAATGCTGAAAGACAAGCATACTGCATACACAGTATTTTTTAAGTAACAGAATAAGACATGAGCATATGCTCTGCAACATCTGGTACCACAACCCCAGGCACCTTCACAAAATGGAAGAAGCATAAAACTTTTACCGACTTTTTTCCATTTCTCTCAAAAGCAGTTGAAGATAGAGAAAGAGCAAGAATCTGTTGCTCAGAAAGAGCAATTTCAGGACTTGGGTATGAAGGTAAATCATCTAGTCATGGGTTGACCCTCAAATCCCTTGAAGGATATTCACAGCATAAGCCTTAAGCATATGCTATTCATTACTAGTTTATTCCATGTCCTTTGCTTGAGTTGAAGTGCTTATAAATGGTAATGCTCATGGAACGTTGTGTTCAACAGCAGGAGCTCCCACAATATATGATATAGTGAATAAGCAAACCAGCTATAGGGCTTCTCTTTGTTGGCAGGAAATTATCATGACTACTTCATGAGATGTCTTGCCAAAGGAGAGTTGCCCTGTTGCTGCTTTAGCTTAGCTTAATATGTAATCTTCTATTGCATGCTATGTCCATTGAAGAGAAGCACTGAAGCAGTATGCAAGGGAATGAATCTAGTGGCATTCATATGTTCATTTTTTTTAGTTTCTCAAGTATTTTTAGAGATAGCAAATAATGTGATTTTTGACACTACTCTAATTATTTTAGTCAAATAAGGTTTTAAGCCAGTCAAATGAGTTAGAAATTAAACTTAAAAATCATGTAAAACACATTATTTAATGTTAAGTAGTCAAAGTGTCTTGCTGAGGGATAATTTAGAGTAGTCGTTCTTGTATTTTTTCCTCAGTATCAAATTCAAAAAAAAGCAGTCCAAGTGTTGAAACTATAGATAATCAGAGTAAAAACCACTATTTCATTCTCCCTTCTGGTTTTCAGCTGAAGCAGACCCAGAAATGGCTAAAAATAACACAAATGCTATTGTGACTTCACGGCTCACACACTTGGAGAGAACCCAAACTGTCAGGCTGGGAAACCCCTGAGACAAGATTAATGAATGTGGATTTCTCTAAATTATTACTGCTGTCTGTTGAAGATTCATTTGATAATATGAAACTGATTTATTGTATATAAAGAAGCAAGCAACGTAGTAAGCTTTTCAACAATACAATAGCCTATGGTATAATAATACTCATAATGTCAAAATTATTTTTTCGTGTCAAAAAGTTTGCATGTGTTCTCAATATTTAATGTCTTTTTGTGTTTTTTAAAGAAAAATTATTTTAATAAAAATGTGTTTAAACTTTTAAAGATAATCATATATGATATTATTCTATTTTTCTTCACTACTTAAAATTAGTAGCTGATGAAAAAATATATTATTTGGATAAAATTTTCTTAAACACTTATATAAAAAAAAGATATTTGATTAATAAAATTAAAATTTATAAAACTTAAAAATATAATTTATTAAAAATATACACATATTTATTACATCAAATTAATTAATGACCTGATAAATTACATTATTGACACATCATTAATTAACATTGTTAATTAACAGTAAGATTAAAACTATTAAAAATAATAATAAAAATAAAAAATGTTACAAATTTTATTTAAAGACTAAATATAAAGTTTACAAAAACTCAAAAATAAAAACACATTTAATCTTCTAATTTTTTTTGTTTGAGGAATAAAATTAAACTTAACTCAAAGTACCACACCTAAGTTAAGGAATAAAATCCACCCTTAACTCTAGTATTAAAAAATAATAATACATTTATTAACATATTTTTATATATATTTTTCATTATTAACTTAATTAAAATCTTATAAATCTAATTTCTTATTTAATAAGTTTAGTTCATAAATTTATAATTTTTAATAAAATTTAACTAATAATAAAAAATAATTAGAAGAAATATGCGAACAATTGTCTTCCCAAGACTCTTCTGATGATGATGAAAATGTATATATTGAATAGTCAAATGAGACATTTGTGGTCCCACTGCCCATCATAAGTTTTGTGATTAAATGAGAACAGAGGAGTAACAGTATGAACTCATACATTGATAATCAATTTTTGCTAGAATAATGATGTTTGTAGATCCTATTATTTTAAAAACTTCATTAATACTACTCATTTTTATTTTTATTTTTTATTACATTATATCATTTATTATGTTTATATTTTTTCTCTCACTAAATATTAAATAACGTTATTCATATTCATATATTTTTTTCCCTTTTGTTATGCAATTTTGTAGTATTGAAATTTTTTAAGTAGAGTAATAATATTTGAGCTCTGTTTTTTTTAAACATAACTAACACTCATTTTTTTTGTCACATCATATATGTTAAAACATTTATATTTTTTCTTTTACAAATTATTTTCCTATTGTAAGTTTATATTTAACTTACTCAGTCTAAACATCCTCTTGACTGTTTCTGTTGCATTCCTTCCATATCAAGTCCCAAGTAAAAATAATATATATTATGATTTCACTGGATATTTCCTAAAATTGAGAAGGAACAAAAAAAAAAAAAAAGATGGAATGAGATGAAGTTCATTCTATCATTTATCATTTCATTCTATTACAATTTAAATATTCTGAAAGGTAGAACAATTTAAATTCTATTTTACTCCTCCTTTTTCCATCACATTTCACTAATCCAAGCATACTCTCGAGAAAAAGTTAAGATTAGAAATTAATGAGACACTATAATTCAAGGGAGTATATATATGAGGTAAGGATATGCTTCATGGTTATGACATAAAGCATATTTCACCAAATCATAGGATCAGAAAAGCGTTTCCATTTAAATTTATGGATCAGTGGAAAGATAAAGATCATTGAGTACTTTTATCAGATCCCACAAAAGAAAAGGAAGAACAAGGACAAGATAGATGAGCCAATAAGAATGAGCAACTCCCAGGGTATCCATAGCATAATTCAGAAGCATATGCTCATAACTCTCCACTGGATTATACCATTTCTAGAACAGCCTGAGTTGCCTATAAAGCTTAATTACCAAGTTCTCCTCCAAAAACAGTCCCAACTAGCAAGAAGATGCATTCATTCAGCAAGCAAATCAGTGATAAGGCATCCCTTTATTGGCAGGTAATGGTGATTGGGTAGCAGTGCTAGTCCATGAAGCTACAGTGATTTGCCAAAGGAGAGTTGCCCTGTGGCTGCAGAAACCTAAAGAATGATTTTTTAAGTTATAAAAGTAGAGACATTGACAACAAATTGTAGTCAACTCTTTTAAAACTTAAAAGACCTTGTTAAAAATATATATGTGATGTGCAAGTCCCACCTTCTTGGATGAGCCAACAGCAAAGTGCTTGCTTATGAATCAACCTGTTTCCAACAAAATAGATGTACTATATGAGTTCAAACTTTAAACTCAATCTAGCAAATAATTTTCGAAGTTTCAGCTCTTCAGTTTTAACTTATAAAAACTTGTCGGATTTGTGTTTACTAAATATTGTTCTAGCCAAATTATCGGTTTTGATTGGTAGAATAGTGGGAATTTTTTCTATTTGATGTCTCTCCCATGCAATGCCTAAAATTCGGTGTTAGGCCTTTTATAGTATTATGATCCGGCTTTTGTTATCAATCATGTTTGTATGATAAGATATGAGTCGTTTTTGAAGGATTACAATATTATTTAGTTCTCTATTCTGAGAGCCACATGGTACAAAAGACAGGGAATCATGGATGATAATGATGGGGAAAACATAGTTGTCTTGGTTAGCTGTACTGCGAAAAATGACACAAGTAGTGCAAGAAAAATCAACTTTGCCAAGGAAATTTTGTAGAAGGTCACTAAAACCCATGAACACGGAATATGTTTAAATTAAAGGGCATGGCTTGACATAAAAATAGAACTTCCAAATTTGCTGAAGTAGGAAGCATTGAAAGCAAACACAAACATAAAAGAAAGAATAAGACATGACACAATCTCGATGTCTGTGTCTTTTCTCCACTTCTCTCATTTAAAGTATCAATAAAGCTTTTCGACCTGGGGGTATCAGGAATCTATAATTTATGAGCCTCAAACGTGAGCGAATGTCAGCTAATGAAAGCAGCACAGAGTGGATATTCATGGCATAAACCTCAAGCATATGCTGATGTTTTAGTGGTTTATTCCTTCTTATAACCTATAAAGACTGCTCAAGGCTAGAGTATCTCAAGCAAGCCAGAGGCAGTGCAATGTACAAGCACTAATTCGAGTTGAAAACTGTTTTATTGAGCAAATCAGCAATAGGGCTCCTTTCTCCTGGCATGTAAACAGTCATTATTTTGGTAGCTGCCAACCAAAAGTTAGAATTAGCAACATGCCAAGGGAGAGTTGCTCTGTAGCTGCTTTAGCTTAATCTCATCTCATGCATTGGTGGCAAATAAGAGGTAATCCAAGGTTAATGAAAATTAATGCATATTCTTTAGCCTGACATCCTTAACCTGTTAGGAAAGAAAGATCCTTGAGAATGTGAGTTTCCATCCATGTGTTTTCAGGGGACTTTGCATTCACCTTCATATCAGTAAGCGCTATTTTATTTCCAAACTCAGTGTGCTTTTTGATATTTTTAACTTGTTTAAATATATTTTTAATTTTAAATTTTTATAGTTTTGATCTCTAAATTGAAAATTCTTTCTTTTTAATTTTAAAACTATTATTTTCAATTCTTTAACTTCATTTTATTTCTTAACTTCATTTTGGAGGTTTAAAATTTTTTTCTTTCTAATCTCTTATATTCATTCTGGAGATTAAAAATAATATTATACAAATTTAAGGGATTAAAAAGGACAAATTTTTAATTAAAAAACTAAAACCAAAATATCTCATATTTAAAAAGTAAAAACATTCAAGTCTTTTTAAGCAGAGGATGTTGGCAAAATTAGTGATTATTTATTTTAAAAGAAGTTGAACTAAATGTGTATGCCACTTGCACGGTGAAATCTTGAGTAAACTTGTAAGTATGTATTAGCCTACTCCAATGCTTATGGTATGGAAGGAACTGTTGCTCTTTTTGTATCTAAGTTAAGAGCTGTTAGAAATGAAAGCAAATTTTGCAGTTTGCTTAAACTTATAATATGAGAGGATTAAATTAAATATCGTCATGATTAATGATTAATGCATACCATTTTCACTCCAATTTTTATAACATTTCTGCGTGACTCATTTTTTTAGCTCTTTTCATCACCATACTTATCTTCTTTAACATTTTTCTTTTTCTTTTTTCGTACGTCTCTTCTTGTTGTAAAATATGTGTTGTGGAAAAAATATTGTTAGAACATTACTCATCACTAGTATTATCATTTTTTGTGACTAGTCCTAGATGTTTTTAAGTGATCAATATAAGGGGTTTTATTTTATAATATTAAAAAGAATGTGTTAATAAGGCTTTGACACGAATCCTCATTCCAGTGCTTTTATTTATCATTCACATAGGCTTGTTTAAAAATACACTACTGTAAGAAAAATATTTTACTTTTCATTTCCTTCATTATTTAATTAACTAATGTTTAATTAGGCAATTCAATAGCAAAAAAAGCTTTTTGGACTGAATCATTGGCAGATCACAAATTCTCAAAATAGGTTATAAACACTTAAAAAAAAGTATTACTAGTATATAATAAAAAAAAGTTTATCATTAGGACTAATTTTATTAGTATAGCTTAATTTTTTAACAAAAACTAATTTGTTAATATAAATATTTTAAATTTACACTAATAATGCAATGCATGCATGTATCATGTTAATGAACATTTTTCATATAAATTATTAATATATAATATCAGTATATCATACTAAATAATATGATATATTATATTAAAAAAAACTATATATAAACGTTATAAAATTATTTTATATGATAATTTAATTATAAATAATTATATTAAATGTCATACATTTAATGATAATTTTTTTATTAATTGGTATTGTAAAAATTTCTACATTCAAGATACATAGTTTTTAAACTCTATTATATCATTAACATAAAGTCATAATATTTATATTATTAATTGAAAATTTATTAGAAAAAAATTATACTACATAAAAAAATATCTAACGAATAACATTTGTTTGTATGGCATTTTTTTTTATAATGGATTGATACTCACAGGTTTTATGGATACTGGATTCTTTCTTATTGGACCAATAAAAGAGGAATACGTACGCACATTAAAACCCTTTAGATATTTATTTTAATTTATAGGTATTAAATTTAGATGTTAAAAAAATTATAACAATTCATGTACACTATTTAATCAATTCAACTAAATTCTTTTAGATATGATCATATGAGTGGGATTTTAATGGTATTATTAGATGTTTGTTATTTGAAAAATCATTCAATGATATTATTAGATATTATCATATGAGTGAGGTTATAATGGTATTATTACGTTAGTGTCTTAATTTTATTTTAAAATTACAAAACAATACCAAAGGCCTATTTCCATGTATTAGGACCTGGTCAATCTCTTCCCTCAATCCGACATGAAAGAAATAATGCAATGATAAAGAATAATTGGCAAATTTTTGGACAGGGTGCATATTAGAATAAAAATTACGCATTTGATATAAGTTGAAAAAAAATATTATAATACAAGATAAGTCAATAACACGAAAGTCGATATAAGTTAGGGAATTGATATCCCAAGAATCAACTTATTAAAATGAATAATTTTAAAAATAAACTAAGAAAATTGACTTTCATATCACCTATTTATTAAAATATATTTTTTCTAATAAAATCGTCAATGTTATTGTTTTTTTTTTAAATGAAGAAGACAGTGACATTATTTATTTTTTTTTTTTATATTTTTAAATTTAACACTAATTTTTTAAGATTAAAAATAGACAATGTCATTTGTCTATTTTGTTTTTATTTTTATGTTTTGCTTTTAAAAGTCGAGAATGATGTTATCTATTTTTTTATATTATTTTTTAAATATTTAGAAGTAGACAATACGTTACCTATTTAAGTTTTTTTTTTAAATGACAATGCATCCTTATGAATCTTAAAATTAATAAC
>JAMLFT010007427.1:0-14822 GCA_026544285.1 Pachyrhizus erosus
AAAATTAAAATAATTAAATAATTATGTGATTGATGAAAATTTATGATATGTGATGGATTTGACCCATAATTATTAATGTATCTCATACAAATAAATTAAGTGCTTATTTAATAATTTATTTATATTATTAAAATATTTAATTACAATTTATGTTTATAAATTTTATAACATTCATATATAATTTTATTTATATTTTTAATATTTATATTTATATTATAATCATAATATATTTTTATTAAATATTTTTTACTAATATAATAATATTTGTATAATTTTTAATTCATCTAAAAATTACTCTAAGTATTATCCAAAATTTACCCTACACTATACACGTTCTAGTAATTAATTCAACTAATTGATATTCTTGTTTTGTCAAAAATTGTGTAGGCCCATTTGGATATAAAAATGATGGCCAAGTTGATCTGTTTGACTTTTATCTAATCTAATAATATAAAACGTATAAAAAAACATGTTAGAAAATATATAATGTTACTTCTCTCTTTTTTTATTT
Organism: Pachyrhizus erosus; assembly: GCA_026544285.1. NCBI lineage: Eukaryota > Viridiplantae > Streptophyta > Magnoliopsida > Fabales > Fabaceae > Pachyrhizus > Pachyrhizus erosus. The sequence goes on from JAMLFT010007427.1 coordinate 512, forward strand.
TTTTGGTGTGGTATTTCTCATATAACAAATTCTACTAATTGATATTTTTTGAATAAAAAATCGTATGCACCAATTTGTGAAAAAATTAATGGGCCAAGTTGTTCCAATTTAGAATCATATCTATCTCGTCTTATCCAATTTTTTTTTTGTCAACATTGTTGAAAAATATCCATATTTTCTCACTTGAAAAGGCCGTGGAACCTGGTCACATGTCCACAAGCCCAACAGCTAGGAGGATGTATTAACCCAATCCACGTTTCTCCATGCTTTTAAGTTTTTACACTCTCCAGTGATTCTAGTTGATGAATAATGTCATAAATATTCAAATTTGAGATTTTCTTTCTATTTGATTTCATCTCACATTTTTCTTGTTGGAATATCAAGGGGACAATTCAATTCATTTATTCACTAACTATTTAATCCATTTATGTATAACTTTAACTTGTTTATGCAATAAAAATGAATGAATTTATTAAATTGGATCACCATTTGTTATTGGATAGAGAATGAATTATCCAACATAATTTGTAAAAGATTAGATCAAGTAATCCAAGGTTCATTAGATGGGTATAGATTTTTAAGAGTCGAGTTCTAGATTCTACAATGTTTGAGATGAAGAAATATAAAAATATTGATCTTATTTTATAATAAAATATTATATACTTTAAATAGATGGGTTGAATATCCATCCATAAAAAATGCTTGATAGATAGGTTAGATATTGTTTTATTAATTGAGTCATTAATGGATTATATTTTTATTTTTTATGCTAATCAAATTCAGTATCCATCCATAAAGAAGCTAATGTTTTTATTTTTTATGCTAGTCAAATTCAAAATTTATATAACTCATCTATTTGACACCCCTGTTGAAATGAGAGATCCTCCCAAGCCATTCTTACTAAGAATAGTAACTAGTATGGAAGTATTATTAAGTGAATGTTTAATTTAACATATTTTAAAGAGGTCATTACTTTTTTAACGATTTTTTATATAATTTTTGAAAAAAAAACTTTTCATATAAAATAAAAATAACCCTACGACATTGGAAAATAGAACACGTATTTACTACTTCATGTACTAATTTATCAATACGAAAAAAATTATATTCAGAAAAGACAAAGTCAACTATAAATATATAGATTAATACACAATGCTCACAACTAAATGAAAGTTGCTTTTGTACCCTTACGTGTTTGATATCCAACAGTCAAGTAGTATAGGCCGATGATTCTATAATAAATACTTAAAAATTCAATTGATACAAATATCTGTCAATACAAACATTTGATAATTCATTTTGAATATCGAAGTAAAGAAAAAAATAAATACCAAAATCATGCTCTAAATGAATTTTTTAGATTCAACGAAAAAAAAATTATACACAATTTAAATTAAAACTCTGATGGAAATTAGACACATACACCTAATCTAACCATTCGATAGACTCGGGGTACATGTTCCATTTTAATTTGAAAATGAACTTAGATAATTTTTTGTAATTAGTTTTAAACATAATTGACTTTTAGATCCAATAAAATCAAGTATTATTTTTTTAATTATTTAATAGAGTTAAAATCTTAAGAATTTAATAATACAAAATGTCATAATGTCACTCACATGCAGTGGCTAGTGGGGGCTCCCAACATGTCATGTCATCCATCTGTGAGGAAATTTAGAGTTGACATACTCCGGGGGTCACTCGCCTAATCAGATACCACCTTCAATTATTATTACTCTCTATTATTACCACCTTCATTTCTCTCCATTCATTTGACACAACTATTAATATCTTCTATCACCTTCAGAACCCTTGTCAGTGAACCTAACTACATTGAGAAATTCAATTCAGCATCATACTTTTAATTAGGTTACCATGTTCAGGATAAAATTTTAAAGATTTTGTTAGAATTGTTTGTATTTGGAAGAGCTGCAAAATGGTAATTGAAGCATTGATCAAACAGAAGTTCTGACATGCTCCACTAGGAAGAGTTTTTTCATGTCTAGAATCATAACAAACTTGAGATGCTTGTATGGTGCCCACATATATAACAAGTACGAAATATAACGGTGCTTATACTTCTAGATGAAGAAAAACTCTTAACGTGTCATAACTTTTCAGTATTGCAAGGAAGAAAAGATCATATATATAATATCACATATATAATACATCATATATTTTATGGCAGAAAACTTCTGCTGGACATGAAACATCATCAACAGAAGAAATAACATGCCAAAATTTCTTGATCTTACCCTCAAATGTGGCCAGAGCGACCTACAATTTGGCAAAACTGATTAAACAATTAATATTCTGATGACCAGCTTCTCCTTATAAGGATCACACTGTTTATAAGAAATCATTAATTATATTTCCTGTACTTGATTTCATCCTCCCCTATCTAATTAAAGCTGGATTGGGGATTCATTACTCCTAGTCTTTATGGTGGTATATACTTAGTACTTGTTGATATAACCCACAGAACTGATTCGAGGTCGAATATAGTGATGATCATAGAGAGATTGACCATAATCCACAGGCTTGATGACCACAGTTTCCTGCTTCCCATCTTGCTCTTGCACTGCCCCAAATAATATCTCATTGGTTTCCTCATGGCTTTGCTCATAGTAAGTGTGAGGGATTGATGAATGATATTGATGGCGATGATGATGTTTTAGTTGTTGTTGCTGCTGCTGCTGTTGATGTTTTAGTTGTTGCTGCTGCTGCTGAAGATCTCCTTCCCATCCACTATAGAATGCACGACTTTGCCAAAGTTGTTGCATCTTTTCTGCATCCTTGGACATGAAAGGATATGTTTTCCGTGGTGTTGGAGTTCTTGGGTCAATAGAAGGGGGCTCATCTTCCTCTGGAATCACAAAACTTTCTTGCACAGGCCAAGCATTTACTTGCTTTTGTGGTTGCTGGAACAGTGGTTGGCTTTGAAATTCATAGCTCTGTGGTTTTTTTCTGAAACCAGGAAATATCCCTCCCATTATTTCCACTACTGATGCCCCGGCATTGGTAAGAAGTTTGCCAATGGATCCAAAGAAAGTTTCTTCTTGCTTATCAGATTCATCTTCTGATGGAATTAAAGGAGGCCTGACAGACTTCAAGGGCTTTTGATATGGACTTGGTGAAATGCTAGACATTGCGGCACCCTCAGCCTACAAAAGCAGAAGAATAAATGACTCAAGTTTTCTCATATATTCACATAACTATTTTAGCAACATTAGATTATGCAGTTTTAGAGAACAAAGGATAAGTTTAAACTCTGGCTATATTATACAGGTAATGCTGAGTAAAGAAAAAAAATGATAATTTGAAAACTATAGTATATAGGCTATAGCATGAAATGAGAGATATATTGAAAGGTTGAGATCAGTTGTATTTCCCAAAATAACTACAGATATGTACTGCATCTAACTTAATGGAAGTTCTATCATAGTCAATTTATTTCCAACTAATTATTTTATAATTAATATACCTGATTTACTATAATGTATCAGAAGGAAGACTACATTTAGGAACTCACATCTTGAGATGCTACAATTGTACCCAGTTTACGCTGTAATAATGCAAGCATATAACCAAAGAAGCCAGCTCCAACAAGCATTGCAATTCCTGCAAAGTTACAGCAATCAATCTTAATTTTTAATTAAAAAAATTTCTAGACAAAGACTCTGGAATCTGGATTGATATAGTTTACCAAGTGGAAATCCATTTTCGTATTGATAAGCACAGTCATCAAAGTGTAGTTGGATCTCCCTGATGGCTTGGTTCCCCCTGTCTATGACAAGTAGGGAACAACTACTTCCAACATAAACCACATCAAAATCATTAGAAAATTTAGCTTCTACACTTGGACCATCAACATGGCCCCCTCCCCGGCTCCATTTTCCTCCAGCAATTGTTGTGACACCTGAAAACGGAAACCTTAATAAAAAGCTCCAACCTATGATTCTAATGTGACAAGTAGAACAGGGGTCTCAAGGGATGGAGAGGACAAAGGATTGTTCAGAGTATAACATAATGTTTACCTGAATCACTAATCTTCCTAATTGCCATGTTCATTATGTCTGCAACATAGATATTTCCCCTGTTATCAACAGTTATCCCCTTCGGATGATTCATCCTAGCTTCCCTAAGCCTTCCATCAACATGTCCAGAATATCCTTCAGCAGATCCTGCCACCAGCTTTGGTCTACTATCTGCAAAATTGCAATGCAAATGCTATATTTTAAGAAAAGAAAATATACACATTCAAATGGGTTCAAGTGTGGCAGAGAAGTTACATTAAACAGAGAAGTCCCACAGATGCAACAAATTCAAAATGCATTACAGTCACCTTATAAAAGTGTGATACATCTTTCATAAGCAATAACTAGAGTGACACGATATCGTGCTTATCACATAGCACATTGATTCAATCATTTGTGATTCTACAATGCAAAAAAGAATTTAAGAGGGGGAATGGGGAATCAGAAATAACAGCTTCCATCTATAACAAGAGTTACATGAAACGACAATTATATGCTTCGGTCTCAGACAGTAATAAACTTCAAGTTCAACTACCCAAGAAAAAAACACTGTAACCGATTATGACTGGTCTAAAAAGAATTGCAGTTTGACTTTTGCAAGAAATACTGAACAGAATGCGATGGTGAGGTAGGAACTAGGAAGCAAAACGGCACAACATTCCACAAGAAATTCAAGGTTTACTGCCTAAGAGACCACATGATAGAGTAGCTCATAATTTCCAAAGTAAGATCAACTCCAATTCCAAGAAGACCTTATTCCATTGTAACACAGTGAAGAGATAAAGAAAGTCTAACAACCTAATCATGCTGATTTTACAAAATTAAATAAAAAAATAAATTGAATATGGAAAACAAGTCAGATCACAAATTTAATCTACCATCCGACCCAATAGACACACTTACACAAAGAAAGCGAAGACGAAATCCTATAAATGTTACTATTAACCGAATCCAGAATGAGAAGCTCCCCATTTGGCAAAACCTCAACCGCGTAAGGCTCAATTCCAAGCTTGCTTCCATCAAACACAGTTTCCACAGTGTACCCACTCTCAAACTTCATCATCGACTTTGGACCAATTGCTGCACCATTTCAATTCCGTATAACCAAAAACTTCAAATTAAAAAAAATAAAAAAAAAAGATTAAAAAAAAATGCAATACACATTACCAGTTTTGGTGGGTGCTTTGAGTGACCACACCCATTTGGTGAATGCAGGCACGGCATTTGAGAGAAACCCAGTAACAATCTCTGAAAAAAGGAACAAACTGTGAACAAAGGAACTTGAATGAAGTGAAAGCAGAAAATGGGGTACTCACTGGCAGGTAAAGTGGTGGAAGGTGCAGCTGAGGCATTGCAAAGTAGAAGTAAAAGGCTGAGAGAGAACATGAAATGGAGCTTGGCCATTGATCCTAAAGCGTAGTGAAGCACCCAGAGAGGCTTCTTCTGCAGCTGGGAAATGGGAAATGCAAGCTCTCAGAAAGGACGAAACCCTAAATCATGGAGCTGAAAATTCTGGGGAAAATGCGATGATAGCAGAAACGGAAACAGTGGGTATTGAGAGTGTTGAGTGTGAAGTGAATGGAAAAGAGAAGGGGAAAGGCAAAAGAGACAAGAAAAAGAACGGAAAAAGCAAATGGGACTTGTGGACCATAGCAATTAGTAAGACTCAAACTAATGGAGAGAATCATGAACCGCCATTATTGTCTACCTTCGTTTCTCATACTCATGTACTCATGTATTCCCAAGTCGTAATAATAATTAAAATATTTGATTTAAGTTTAACTCTTCTGGGTACAAACTTTTTATACTATTAACTAATAATTCGTAATAATAATTAGAATAGTTTATTTAAGTTTAACTTTTCTAGGTATAAATTTTTTATACTGTTAACTAATTCGAGTACTATTAGTGGAGGTATAAAACAGTTTTAAACTGTGAATAAATAAAAAACTATTTTTAACATGATTTTTAAAATAATATTATATAAGTTAATAAATTTATTATATATAATTAATTTATGATTATCAATTCATAAGTATTTTTTATGCTGTTGTTTTTATTTAATAATTTATATTGATGTCTAATACAAAATTTTATATATTACTAAATTGTCAAAATAAAACTTCAAATTCTGATACTTTAAAAAATGCATGTAGAGATGTATTTGAATTTTTTCCATAACAAATAAAAATTAGAATTGGAGTTTTCAGGGGCTTTTAGTACTCTTTTTTATTAAAATTAAAATTTCACTTGAGAAATTTATATTGACATTTATTACGTATATTATTAAGAATGAAATTCCAATTTTAATTTAAAATATATATAAAAAAAGTGTATTTAATTTTTTTCTAAATATTACTTTTAAAATGATAATTCCAAAATTAATAATTTTACCATGACAACAATAACTGAATTTCATAGTATAGAAAGCATTTAAACTACTTTATTTGTATTTTGTTTGTACAAATCACAAAAAAAAATAAATCATGCATCATACGGATTCATGTTATAATTTTAATATAAATTTATGATTAAAATAGATTTGAAGACATAGTTTTATTATATATAATGATTTAGAATTAATTTTATTAAAATTAATGTAATCTTCCTTTAAAGCTAACAAAACCTTATTATTAAGATATGTGATTGTGGTAACAAGTAGTAACAAAAAAATATTCTCTCTTGCCAAATTTAGCTACATCGCTGTCATGTGGTAAGAGTTTCAAGTTAGTTTCTTTCTTTTGTCAAGTGACATTTTTAACATAAAACCTCCCAATTCTGCAAGGGATATCAATATCTCAGATTATGGTTAAATATTTAAGTAGTGGTTCACATTGATAATATCATGTTTTTCAATGGTACTTCCTATTATTTAATGCATTAACTAATCGAGTGTGTTTTCTTGTTGGTCTATTAAATGCTTTTTTCCATGTATATTGAAAATAAAAACTACTTTTTTAGGGTAAAATAAATTTACTTAAATCATTATTATTTTTTATTCATGATGTAGAAGAGCTTATTAATTAGCACGACTTGCATGAAATATTAACATCTTTTGAAAATAAAAATAATAATAAAATTTTTTAGTGCCTTAATAATATTTTTGAACAAATTAAAATCCCTTTTTCTATAATTTAAAGAAATCCAAGTATGAATAATATATATTGACAACATCTTTCCTAAACTCTAGAAACTGAAACCATGAATTTACTATACAGGCTGTACACACCGACTGCTTTATCCCAGTAAAATATGTTGCTATAATAGCAATAAATTTAATTAATAGTAATAAATTTATCTTAAATATATTTTTTAAAATATAATTATTATTAATAATTTTTTTATAATATATATTAATATATTTTGTTTTTTATTTAATTAAAAATATTTTAATTTAAAGATAATTAACACAAAAATAATATAAGTTAAATCTTAAATAAAAAATACATAATTTTAAAATTTTAGATATTATAAATAAAAATGAAGATAATATCAAAATAAATTACGAATCTCTCTCTTCTACTCACACACAAGAATAGATCACATGAGTGTTGATATCCTCATTAATCGATATTATTTTTTAATATAATATCCTATATTATCTCTAATTTTTATTATAAGATTCAATTGATTAATTCATCAAAATTAAAAAAATTAATTAATTTAATTAAAAATATTAAATTTATTTTAAATTAATATTTTTTAAAATTATTTTTTAAATAAAATTGATAAATATGAATGAAACATATTTCTCATATTATTACGTCATTCGAAAATTGATTTTATAAAATAATATTTATAAAAAATAATTTTAAATTAAATTTTATAAAAATATTAATTTATATTTTTAATTTAAATCTTATAATAATAATAATAGGAGGTAGTAACAATTTGTATGAATATGGCTGGCCTAAGTAATAAAAGAATTGTGTTTTGTGGTCCAGACCAGCATGGAGCAACGAATGAACAGGAGGTTTCATCCCTGTCCATCATTACTTTTTCTTCTGTTTCTAGTCTTGACTAGTAGTGATAACTTAAGAATCTCACAGAAGGGCAAGAAATGATTATTAATATGATGAATTTGTGGAATCACCAAGAATTGGTTATTACTATCAATTCCCCTCCTTCTTTTCCTGGTGGTGAATCAGCAATACAAGTTAATTAATGATTATGGGGACAGATTTAGTTATCACAATCCATGATCATGATGGTTTTCAAGACCAAGCTGTATTAGCCAATAATGTTGGCTATATATATATACATAGCTGGCAATCATGTCATGCCACGTGATGAGTCTGTAGGTAGCATGGCTATTGCAAATTCAAGGGATGCTTCAATTCATCAAGATCAGATTGAACATTTTATATATTTTATGTAACAATATATGTCATCCCTCCAAAAGGAGAAAGCAAATAGTGACACTGTGACAATGCAAGACAAATGAGGCCAATTTTGTATTCCTCCTGAGACAAACAACAAAACAGTCTCCTTCCATTCTCTTTTCCATTTGCAATATCAGGAAAACAGAGATATGTCATACTAAACTAGCCGGTAGACTAAAACATAAATTTCTTTACATATTTATGCAATAGGTTAATTGCTGCAGTGACTATCTTCTCCCAAAATTTTACACCTTATATGAAAGAATTTAACTCAATTGATTAAACAAGGTGAATAAACTGTTATAAATTTTGATATACATTTTTAATTTTTATAAATTAAAAAAATTGACCTCATGCAAGCAAAAATAGATGTTATTAGTGAAGTAAACGAATAATGGATATGAGTCTCCAATGTACATGAAATTCATTTTTAATTTAAATAATTTATTTGAATCTATCACTAAACACGAGGTATATATATACTGCTAATTGGTCGGTTCATCCAAAATCAATAATCTACAGAGTCTCCTGCTTGTGTGATGTATATAGATTTGTCTTAATGTGTGGTGTCCTTTTGTCAACCATAATGGCTATTCCAAACAAACCATTTGACACTTTTTGTGATTCCCTATGCCTTGCTTGGATTTCAACAATGTGGTGATATACATAGGATAGATAGATAGGTTAATGGTAACTGCTAAGGCCTGGGAATAGTAGTATGGAGTACAATATGTTGATATGACAAATTATATTACACTACTTGTTTTTTATAATTTTCACAATAGATAACAACAAAATAAAATAATTAATGTGGTAGAAAGAAATGGAAAAAAAAAAGTTATAAAAAGGGTTATAAAAAATTATTATATAAATAACCTAATATTAATATATTTGAAACTAGGATGATGTCTGTCTTTACCATGCTGTATTGGAACACAGCTAATTCTTCCCTAGCACAGGGCAAACAACTGAAAATTCTTTGCCTGCCACCCACAGGCCATAGCCCATAGGTTGGTAAATGGTAACCATCAGTCATCACGCAAGGCAACCCGTCTTTAATTATCAGCTTAATTAAAACGCTCAAATTCTTTCAGTTTCTTTTATTTGACGAAATTCACTCTATGTCTACTGCCAAAACATTTACCCCAGTTTTTTTTTAAAATAAGAGGAAATTTTCAGTTCATTGCAATATTTTGATACTTCCATTTTTCCACCCTCATTTCCCAATGTTGTTTGAAATCATTTCTTGACTAATAAAATACATTATGCTTCCTCAATGGGAGTTAAATTACCCACTAGGAATTTTGTTTAGTTTGGTCAGGGTTACGGATATCCCATCAGGTTGGAAGGATCTCAAACCAGATTAACAATATGTAATTGTTGAAGGAAATAGCATAATGAGACATCTCATTGCAGGGTGCCCCTTGTTTAGTGCAGAGTGTAAAGAGCCATGGGGTCCACAAATCAAGCACATTTACTGAACTATGGTTTTAAGAAGCACTAGCAAATAATAAAAAAAACTGATGTTACTTTATTTCATTTTATTTTTGAAAAAGCCAAATGAATTTATTGATGCAAACATAAGAGAAGCATTCAGTACAAGATATTACTTTATACACGAGAACAGTAATATTAATTTTACAACACATTTTTTTACATAGAAAGGTTTTTCCTTTTCACTTATATTTCCTTCCGATGATAATTCTATTTGAGATACGATCGACTGCTAAATAAGAACATTATTTTTAACAAGAATTCAAATATTAATTTATCACGCAGTAAGATACTAATCTCTTTTACTGGATTTAATTTTCTTTGATATACAAAAAGATAAACAAAACGAGAAAAGAAAAGTATAAAATAAGATAAATTTAAAATAATACTAAAATAATTGTAAAAACCTAATATAAAAATAGCATTACTCCATGAAGAAGAGTCATCTGCTTATGCATAAACTGCGTTATTTTATTAAAACAAATAAGCAATCTTTTGAACAATATTTTGAAAAATAGTAATTTTTTTTAAAGACTATCTAATACTTTTAATTTTTTATATTAAATAACATTCTAATATAATGTTTTTTCTTTTATATTAATATGCTATAACAGGCATGCCCTGTTTGGTTTCCGACCCAAATTCTGCTCTCAAAAGATACCTTGAAATTGGAATTGAGCTAATTAAATAGTGGGCCTTTTGGAGTAGAAGAAGCACCAATGCCTCATTCACAGAGACAACATGCTGTAGACTTGTGACCTATTATTATTAATTCTGCAATTAATCAACCACAAAAAAAAATAAAAATTACATGCACGTCTCTTGAAATCTTTTAAGATTTTATACAATCTCTCCTTTTTTTTGTTTCCTACATTGACCGGTTTAAAAAAACCATTACACTAAGAACTCCAGTAATCACTTTATATGTTACATTCACCTCTTCAAATATTTTAAAAAAATTATGTTGTATACTCGTAGATAAACAGGAGTATCTATCGTGTTTGACCTAAAAAACATTTCAAAGAGTTCCAACGGAATTACTAAAGAAAAAAGAAAAAAGAAAAATACTGCAATCAATGATAGGCATGAGACTGCTTAATTTGTTATATGCCCACAAACATGTCTGCATCAGAAATGTCATCAACAGTGCACATCAGAAAGTCTGCTTGAGTACCACCATTCACCAAAGTGGAAACAGGGAAGAATCTTTTTAGCTACCTAGCCTGTGCTTATTCCCTGTAGAAAGTAGAAAAACTCCAATGAGTTTAAATCCAGCTTATGAGTTTTGCATGAATAATATGATAATAAATAGAGGAATATAAGAAGGAGGAAATAAAAGAACACTACTTGTGGCTTGACTTCAACTGTAGATTCATTAGCAAGGTAGCTTTTCAGGTGATTCAACAATTATGTGGCTTCGCAAGAGTCAAAATCAAGGTCTAAACTGACGGTGTCACCACCCCAAAAGCTGAATATGTAGTGTTAAAATTTCATAAAAACATTTTATTGCATGGAAATTTGCGTTTGTCTTTTTTTATATGTATATAAATATGTATAAATTTTGATAGACCCTTAATGAAAGAAATAGATAACAATTTCAGAATTAGATTCATCACATGTCTGCCTTCATGTCTGCAGGACAAGTTTCACAATCATATTGTCAGGAAGGAAAAGGAATAGTTAGAAACTGTAGTTTAATCACATCCTCTACATCAAACTATCATTTCCCAATTTCTTTTACATTTATACTTACAACTTAATCTTCTCTTATTTAAGAGAAAATGGTGCTCAAATTAATACAGGTTTCAAAAAGTCACAACAACAGCACAAAGCTATGAACATTCAAGTGCTATGTTACATCATCACATTCACAGCTCTGATGAGCCGGACCCGCTAAAAGGCTTCAAGTTGAGTAGTGACAAGCTGTGTGACTCTGACTAATTGTGGGTTATATGATTTCTATATATTTTTTATGTTGATGTCCAACAATTTAACTATTTTATTTAATATTTCTTTTTTTATTTATTTAAATTTAATTATATTTTTTATTTTTAAGTATTATAATAGTATAATTTTAATTTTTAAATATTATAATTGTGTGATTTAATTTTAAAAAATTAATTTTAATTTCACAATTATAAAATTTGAGAGACTAAAATTACATAATTATATTATGTAAAGAGACTAAAATTATATGATTGTAATATTTAAGATATTAAAATTTAAAAATTAAAATTATATATTTATAATATTTACAAATTTAATTGACATAATTAAATTTTAAAATATTAAAATCATATACAAATACATTAAGAATCAAAAGTGCAATTAAATTTTTTATTTATTATCTTTTAATCTTCATATAAATATGATACACATGTATTTTTTATTTAAATAATTTTTTAATTACTATAAAATAAAGTATTTTTTTAATTTTAAATTTATTTTAGTTTTAAAATATTTTAAAAATTATTTTAAACTATAAAAGTAAAAATTAAAATTAAAACAAAATTTTTAAAAAATTAAAATAAAAATGATATATTTTATAAGAACCAAAATATTTTGTTTTTTTTTTTTACTTTTTGATCAACTTGTTGCTTTAAATATTGTGGCATCCTATCCCCAAGACTTGGCTTCATCGACAATAGCCTTGCTAACCGCCCATGTCTTGCTTTAACTTTAACATAGCATTATTCATATTAGAAGTGCAATGACATGCCAAATGCTCCACGGATTCTGTCTCAGCAAAACAAAGATACATCCATCACCAACATTTATTCATTTTGATTTGACATGAGCCTTTGTCTATCAACATTTCTCATAACCTCCTTGTTGCATTTACTATATACCAATTACTTTTAAAATTGAGAAGAAAAAAAATAGTGATTGTCAATTTAACTTAAATTTTAGATTGATCTTGTAATTTTTATTTAATTTAGTTTTTCAAATTATTTTTCATTAATTTTTTATCTTTTATTCAATCTCATTTTTAATTTTTTTTAACATTTTAACTTTATTCTTTTTTTTACTTAATTAAGTTAGAAGATGTTTTGATACTTAAGGTTGTTTAGTTAGAGAGAAGAAAGTGAAAAAAAGAAAAGAATTATTAGGGAGGAGAGAAAATTTCTTTCTTATAAAGAAGGAGAAGGACAAGGAGAAGAAATTAGGATTTATATGTAGAGGTAGCAAAATAAATACATTGAATAAATTTTTAAAAAAATTAATCTTATTCATTAATGATTCATTTGATAAAAAAATCATTCAATCAATCAATTAACAAAATTTTTATGGATGGATATCCGATCTTTCCATAAAAATAACATATTTTAAAAATTAAATATTTTTTATATTTTAAAAAAATTATAGTCTTGACTAAAAATAACCTCAATCAAAGCTAATTTTAGTCGATCTTGGTTAGGGTAGTTTTTTTATCGATCTTAATCATGACATTTTTCAACTAACCTCAATAAAGATTGTTTTCAATCGACCTTGAATAATAATGTTTTTGGTCGATTTCAACGGAGATAGCTTTCAACAAACTTCGGTAAAGGCATTTTTCGTTAACTTTGGTCAAGGTTATTTTCAGTTGATCTTAGTCAAGATTGTTTTTCACCAACCTTGGTTAGAGCATTATTCAAGGTACCTTAGTTAGAGTTGTTTTTGACTGACCTTGGTCAGGGTTATTTTCAATCAATCTCAACTAAATTTATTTTTAACCCACATCAGCCAAAAATGTTTTTGTCCGATCACAATAAGGACATTATTTAACCAACTTTAATCAGAGTTGTTTTAAGTCAATTTTGGCTATGACTAACTATTTTAGACTAATATCCACTAGAGTTGTTTTTAACTGACATTAATCAAAAATGTTTTTGTTCAGCCTCAATTAAGACATTATTTAATTGACATTGCTTATAATTGCTTTTAATTTATCGCGAGCAAAGTTATTTTCAACTTTAGTATTAAAAAAGTATATTTTAGAAGAAATTTTAAAATTATATTTTTGAACAATTTAAAAAAAATAAAATTTAAGAAAAATTTAAATATGTAAAAATATATGTCAAATTAATTTTGATAAATTAAATATTGATTAGAGAATTTGTTAGGTTTTAAAAAAATAATGAATGGATAATTAATTATTTTTAAAATTAAATAAATAAATTAAATTCAATTTATTTAATTTTTTATTTTTGTAATAAAATAATTAGATGGACGTTGAATACATAAATTAATCTGTCACCCCTACTTACATGCTAAATTCTTCCTTCTAAGAACAATGGGGACAAACATGAGATCTTTTGTTTTTGGTAATTTTCAATGTTTAAAATTATTGATATTACATTCAAATAAATAAAAGATATTTTCATTAAAATTATTATAATAAAATATTAAATTATT
>JAMLFT010007428.1:0-14820 GCA_026544285.1 Pachyrhizus erosus
TTCTAAGTTATATTGTAAGACTAAAATTTAAATTCGAGATGTAATCGTTAAGTGTGTTTGTAATGTTCTAAACAGTTTTAATATTTAAATAAAATGTGTGTTAAAATTTTAGTCGTTACAAGGATTCGATCCCAAGTCTTGAGGGACGAGAGAGAAGAAGCGAAATGTGCCAACTGAGCTACCCCATAAGGTTAGCATTAAAACAAACTAAAAATGATATTAGGCTTAAGGTGTTGACTTATGAAAATGAAAATAAAATGCGAAAAGTAAAAAGGGTGTGGGGCGGGTTCAAAGAGAGGAACATTGAGGTCGAAGAGTAAAGGGACGTAGGGATTGCCATTTGACCACTAGGTCCATCATTGTTATTGCTTACAAATTAAATATACTTAACTTTTCCTAAAATGTAAAACTGCCATTGAAGCTCCTCGTCACCTCCTTCATCCTCGAGACCCCTTATTCTACAACTTTTTCGTCCTGCCAAAATACACGCTGCCATACCCTATGACCTCCCTAGCTAGATACCTATGAACTATGGTTGCTTTCTCTCAAAGAAAGGAGGAAGAAAAACTTTTATAAATACAAAATCAATTTGTAAAACACCTCTACTGATCAAATTCTCCTCAAACTTTCACTCCCTTCTCCTCATTCCCATCCAAAAAGCTTCAGAATCAATCAAACTTCAATTTTGTTAAAGAAATTTGAAGAATCAATCAAAGAATAATAATTTTGTAGTGACCCTAGAGCATCATCAAAGGCTCACCGAAAACTCAGCTCCAAGTAGGAGGAGTTATCTTTTCTTTCAATTTGATTGTCAAAATTGTTGTATAATGTATGAATTTGATTTTGGGAGAAATTGACACTTTAAAATCAACTAATTCTTCAAAAATGAATCGAGATTAAAATTCTCAAAAAAATCAAGTTTTGAGAACTCAAACTTCTCTTATTCCTTTTTTTTTGTTGGAATTAAGTTTGGGTTAATCAATAGTAAGATTGATCAAATCAATCCAAGTAAGAAAATAATCCAAAATAAAGAGGAAAGGTAAAATTTTGGATGGATGGTGAATTTTGACATTCTGTTCGTCCCTAACAACGAACATGTTTAATAAACTCCAAGAAAAACCTTCAATTTTAATATAGGAAAATGGAGATTAGTATAATCGAGGCAAAAGAAGAATAAGAAAAGAAAAGAGAGAAGAAAGATTAAATTTAAACTTGAATTTGTGCCAAAAATCAGAATCTAAGTGAGGAAGAAGATTATCCAAGGTCAAAATGACCATTTTGCTCCTAAAGCAGCAAAATTACCAAAATTCCTCTAAGTTAGAAATTTTGAAATTTTGCCATTTTCCTTATCTAAAATTTTTGAGAATAACTTTAGAAGGTATCTATGCCCCATATCCAATGCTTATTCACATATTCACTAGAGTTTCAAGAAAATTTATAAATTTATTTTTTTAAATTACCAAAATACCCTAAGTATGAAAATTATCATTTTTGAACTATTTTATTTAATAAAATTAGAATAAATATGGTCAAGTCTATGTATGAACTTAGAATATTTTGTCACTTTTAGAAATTGAAAATTTTTAGAAATAAATTTTTATTCCAAAAATGACCAAAATGCCCCTCTGTTATAAAATAAAAAATTGCCACTGTTTGGTCATTCTAAATTCAAAGAAAAATAGTCTAGGCACCCTCTAATAATATTAGGAACCTTTATAACAATATGTAAGTTGAAATGTGAAGTGGAAATCCTAAAAAGGATAAATTTTATAAAATGACCAAAATACCCTCTTAAGAAAAAAATTTCTAAAATAACCCCTTTTTAGTGAAATTTCCAAACTAAGACAAATAGAGATTCAAAACCTTCTATAGTTACTTCTTTCACATAAATATATAGATAGAAAGAAATTTTGAAAGAAAAATGTAAAATGTCCATTTTTCCCTTGTTTTGCTTTTTCAATATAATGTATTGCTATGATCATTGGATATGCTTTTAAATGTATTGAGTTCAAAAAGTAAATGCGATTTCACACCTCTACTTCTAATGGGAGGTGTATTCATGATAATTGTCCACTTGAGACAGTAAATTTTGACATAATCCTAAGGTAGAAGATGAACTGAGAAATTCTCAAACAATGTTATTTATTGAATGATTTGCAAAGAAAGAATGAGATATGAGTGATATCCAAAGATATTTTGAAATTTATGATTAGTACCAAGACAGAAATAATAGTAAAGTTGACAGATGAAATTAGGAAGGTAGATTGATTTGAAAACCCTAACGAGTAAGAACAAAGAATGGGGAATGCAAAGGTTGGCCATAGAAGGTACTTGAGGAATGTATGCAAGCTTTGGTGAGACCTTGAGGGTAAATATGGTGCCAAGTTGTGAATTGCTCAGAGTAAAGAGCATGTCACAAAACTGACTTGGTGTCCCCAACAAAGTAGAGCAATACCAATATTCGGTTGAGAGTATCCTAGACAGAGTACCAGACAAGATATGTACTCCTGACTATCAACCTAATATTACAAATTTGGACTATTATTGATACGCTTGTGTAAGTCCTCCCGAAGTTAGTACTATTGGAGGCTGCGAAGGGCCCTAAATCGAGTAGAATACCTAACTAGGCACGTACTGTGAGATGAGACTCTATGTTAGTTAAGAAAACCCTTTATATGTATGCATGTGTCTACCTAAGGATAGATGACTCATTCTACAACCCCACAATTTTTAAACATAGATGACAAACAAATTTCAACCTTTGTTTCACCTAACCATAATACCCTTAGAGGGAAGATGGATGTGTAACAAAATTTAGGGAAATGATACGTTCATGGCATATGTTCGATTTGCCTTTAGGCCTACCAATATCGTAGTCCCATGGCAATTTCATCACGTAGATTTACTAGTATTTTTATCCCAGATTATGCCTCCTAGATTCACTGGTGTTCTTGCAACCCGTTAGTGACCTCGAACTCCTCAACCTCCATAGTCCTCCATGGGATCAGTCCAAGCCAATAATCTGGGCAGGAGGGAATACTCTTCAAAAGAAGAATATCCTTCTAAAATATCTGATTAGATAAATTAGATATGGATAGTTTTTATAGATGTTATCTTGTTTTGGTTACTAAATACAATATAAGAATGTAATAATAGTTTTACTTATGACTTTATTTGCCTTATATAATAAAGTTGAGAAGACTTTAAATGAAGTTATGTGAAATGTTATGTTATGTCAAATTGTAATTCACCAAACAAGTTAGATTTTTAAAGTTTACTTGCGCTAAAAATCACTTGGATATATTTTCTAAACAAAATATATTTTGAAAGTAAATAAAAAGTGGCGTTACATATGAAATATGGCAAACTATCTAGACTTTATCTTTTGTTTAATTTGTTGAGATATTTTGAGAATGTAATATTTATACTTATATTTTGATCTGATCTACATATTAACTTGAGCATGTTATAATCAAATTCGAGTTAATTGGATATGTGTACAATTTTAGGTTTCTTCCAAAATTGTAACCCTTGGCGAGTTTAGATTAAAAAAATTATCTGAATTAAGACACCTAAAAGATCTTTCTCAAATTTAAATGAATAAAAAGGGCATTACACACTCGCCCATTCTCTCTCTTCACCGCAACACCTACCTATTTACTCTACTAATTGTGTTTTAAGCCCTTCGTTGCCTCTTAATATCCTAACTCCCAATGGACTTACACATTATGTCATCATATTTCCTTATTTACTTTTTGGATGACGATCGAAAGTACATATCTTGTCTAGTACTCAGATCAGAATATTCTCAATCGAACATGGTAATGCTCCGTATTTGTTGGAGACGCCAAACTTGTTACGTGAATCCTTCTAACCTTAGAGCCTTCACAACTTGGCACCTCATACTACCCCCAAGGACTCCAAAAGCCTACAATCATTCCTCAAGCACCATACTATGATCAACCCATGTGATCCTCCATTCTTAACTTTCACACATGAGATTTCGATTAATCAATCATCAACCACTTTTTTCCTCATTGTGACTGAATCTCAACTAGTTGTTGGTATTCTCACATTTTTTCTGTATCAAATGAGGCCCCTCCCTACTGGTCAATAACATCAGAAGCTCTTTGCATTCTCTTTCTAAATCCGACTCTTTGCCTTTTTATTTTCAATTTCGCTAATAATGCACTGACCCTTGGGAGTCGTCATCCTTTTTAAGACTCGTCGCAACCATCAATATACATTTTCTATTTCATTATTTCCTATTCGTCTCAGTTTTCCAGAGATGATTTATCATATTCCGTTTTGTCAAAATATACTTCAAACATAAGAATTGTCCTTTACTATTTGTAGGAACAAGAGTTAAAGTGACAACAACCCTACTTTTTAAGTCTATCAATCTCATAATCAATAAAATTAATAGAGGATCAAGTGTCTCCCTTCTCAAACAATTATTACATATATCAACATATATATTAAAAACATGCATAAGGAAAATAAGAAATAACATAATTTATTCTTCTCTATTCCTATTTTATTGGATTAA
Source organism: Pachyrhizus erosus (assembly GCA_026544285.1). Lineage (NCBI taxonomy): Eukaryota > Viridiplantae > Streptophyta > Magnoliopsida > Fabales > Fabaceae > Pachyrhizus > Pachyrhizus erosus. Next base: position 4,550 of record JAMLFT010007428.1, read on the forward strand.
CTACTAACTCTAAGGCTCAACTCATAATTTCTTAATTTATGTATTGTTTTATAAATATATGCACACACACATATCTATTTTATATTATTATTTTATTATTTATTTATTTATTTATTTTAAACATCTAAACTTTTGATTTGAAATTCAGAATTCTGAATACACTGAAACTCTAATAATTTCTAGCAACCTCCCTACTACAGATGCCTTGTTATTCTTATTATTATTACTTATAAGCATATATATTATAATTAGAACTTTTATTTATTATTTCTTTTTCTTCTTCCCTTTGTTGTCTCTCTTACATTCTCTCTCTTTCTTTTTCTCTCTCTCTTTCATTCTTTCTCTCTCTCTTTCTCTTTCTCTCTCCCTCTCTCTCTTCCTCTCTCTATCTCTCACTTTCTTTCTCTCTCACTCTCTCTTTCTTTCTTTCTCTCTCTCTTTCTCTCTTTCTTCATGTCTCTCTTTCTTTATTTCTTTCTTTCTTTCTCTCTTAGATCCTCCTTTTACCTTTCTCCCTATTCCTCTCACTGCCTCTCTTTCTCGTACTAGGCATTCTCTTCCCTTTGCCTTCGTTTTGCTCAAATAAGGTCAGTAAACCATAAGCCCAATTTCACAAGGTGTCCACAGCACAAGAAAATATTAAAGGAACGTATAAAACTGGTGACCAACAAATAAGACATCCATAGTGCAATATACCATCTAAGGTGAGAAACTAAATAAACACGAAATTACTAGAGATAGGGACACTGAAACAATCACTAGGGAAGAGAAAATAAAATGCGAAACAAAAATAAAATGGCCACTTGGGAAGGATGGAGGCTCCTCCTTACCTTTGGTGTGAACTCCGGTGAGTTTCCAACGAGGTGGAGGGTGGCTGCTCCATTCTTTGGTCTTCCTCTAATGAGCTTGTCATGCCTTTGATTTCTAGGCACAAGGATTCTTTTTGTTCTTGGGTGGGTTTCTTATCCTTATATAGCTAAAGGCGATGTGAATTATATAATTTTATTTAAAATAATTCTTTTAATTGATTAATTTGGCAGGGTAAAATTCAAAAAGTTATTTGCAAGGGAGTTACAATTTATTATTAACAATGCATACATTATATAATAGACAATCTATTAATAAATAAGATTCAATCCAATATATATTCTCAAGTACATAAATGTATAACATATCCCAAAATATAAACTATATTTATGATTACTGCATTGGTTCAAAACATGTGATCAACTAATCAACCATTCACTATTTAATTAGTAGTCCCTTACATAGAATCTAGTTCAAACACCCAAAGGGGTTTTCTTCCTCAAATGTCTCTTTTCCCCTTTCTAAACTACTGACTTCATTAGTAGTTGGGTTAGTTGGTGGATTTAGATTTGTAGGTGGTTGGGAGGGTCTAGGAGCAGCTAGAACCTCTAGTGGAATGCCAATATACCAAGGTGGTAGGGTCTGAGTCATGATGACAAGTAAATCAATGTGAGAAAATTGCCCATGTGGTACAATTTTAGAGGATAGAAAGGTGAATCTCACGTAGCCCATGAAAGTATTGTCTTCAAAAAGGGAATCATGTGTCCAACTCCCCTCGAGTGGTATGATTGTTAGGCAGAAAAGGGAACAAAATCGATCTAACATCTAAAAAGAAGGTAGGTGTAGGAGTAAGTCATCAATCCTTTACATACACAAACAATTCTATTATCTATCGTGTGTTCTCATCTCATCGTATTCGTGTCTATTTAAGTTTTTCTGATAGTTTTGGGCCTTTTGTTAGAACATCCTATTTTTAATTTTTTAAAATATAATTTTTGCATAATTGAATTTGATAGATTTAGATAGGAAATTCAAATATTAATACTTATTTATTTAGTTATTTATTTATTTAGCAAATTTTAAATTTTTTAAATGTAATGAGGAATAAATATTATAATCTAGATAAATTAATAGTAATAGAATAATAAATATTTTTCAGAATAATTAATAGAAAAGTTAGAATTTCAAGTAATAATAATTTAAGAATTTAGGAATAAAAAAAATAAAATTTTATAATTAAAATTATTAATTATTAATAATAAAACTAAGAAAAATAAAATTTTTTTTGATACAAAATTTATAAAAATAAACAAAAGAAATTAAAAGAGAAATTTTAGAAATTTTTAGAAAATTTTAGAAGCAAAAATAAATAAGTTAGAAAAATAAACTAAGAAAAAGAAAAGAAAATTAGAAAAGAAAACGAAAATTTAAAAAGGAAGGAAGGAGGATTCGAAATTGAGATACGGAGGAAGAGAGAGAAGGAATGATTCATTTTGCCAGTTGAGCTACCTTACGTGGGTAGCATATTTTACAATTAATTAGTAAAATTAGAGTCAGTAAATAAATGACTTTACAAAAAAAAAAACAGAGTGGACAAAAAGGGGATGGCTAGGATTAAAACCCGCCCCCTTAGACACATTAGGAGAGTTAGGAGAGGAGAGTGACCATTGAGACCACTAGGTCCATCACTGAGATTCTAACAAAACAAAACAGTTTTGTTCTTTCCTCACGATCGTCGTCTTCCTCAACACACACCGCCATTGAAGCTCCTTCCATAAGCTTCCAGGTTTCTACAAGTCACCACCTAGGCTAGTCTAAGCCTCAAACGTGACTCAGCAAGGCTATCCCAGCCTATAAGGAATAAAATAAGCCACTTTGGGCAGTTGGAGAGACTTAAAAAGCCATGAACCCGAGCTCCATAAACACCATCGAAGGAAGTTTTTCTTCTTTTGTAAAATCCTCCACACTTCACCAAATTACTCCAAACCAGTCCCAAACGCTTCATAGTACGCCTAGAAACTCGTAGGTGTAGGGAAATCCAAGAAATATGCAAAGGAGTACGAATTCGCAGAGCAGCACAAAGCCTCCATTGAAGAAAATCAAAGCTTCGAATTAAGGTATAAGGGATCTTCTTTTCTTCTTAAATTGATTACAGAAATGTTCTATATTAATTCAATTAGGATTCCTAACAATTTGAAGTTTTAAAATGCCATAATTTTCCATAATAAAAAATTTGAGTTCATATTTTCAACTTTGTAAAATTTGGTTTAATTAGCTTATCCTTGGCATGATTTGTTCAAATGAAAGACGAGTTTTGATCATAGTTAGTTATTGAAGAGTTCTAGGCAGTTCATTTGTCAAAAGTAAGAAATAAATCAAAACCCCCAAATTTGAATTGCTTTTGTTCAAAAATCTGGCCAGAGGTTGAAGATGATGAAAACATTACCAAAATGCCCCTCCTAAAAAATTACCAAAATACCCCTCATTGTGTTTTATTTGATTTTGAGCCATTCTTACCTCTTCAAGTTGTGAAAATTTATTAGAAGATAGTTCTAAGTATAAGGAACAAAATGTGCTATTTATTTTTCAAAAAATTAAATTATTTTTGAGAAATTCCAAAAATACCCCTAATTAAAGAAAATGAAAATTGGAACGTATTTTGTTTAGAAATTTTGGGAAAGGTGTTAGGAAATTATTACAAGATTGCCCAAAGACTAGAAAACCACTTTTTAAATTTTAAGAATCCTTGAAAAAAAATGATATTTTCAAAATGACCATCTTACCCCTAGGTTATAACATTAATTATTTTTATCGTTCTAGGCCATTTAAATTAATAGAAAACAGCCTAAGTACCATGAGACATAAAATAGAAGCTATCTTAAAATGTTAGGGGTAAGAATATAAAATAAAAATTTGAAAGGTAAATTTTACAAAATGACCAAAATACCCCTATTATTTAAAATAGGAATTTTAGCATTTTTGGAATATTCTTAATTTCAAGAAAAAAAGTATAAATTCCCTTTACTATTATTAGGATCTATATAAAAATTTACAGTTAAAAAGCATGAGAATAGTTTCCAAGAACACAAATTTTTCGTAAATGACCATAATGCCCTTATGATTGAAATTTGGAATTTTATGTTATCTAAAGATTATTTGAGTAAAAATAACTATATTTATGATGATTAGGAAATTAAAGAATGTGTTTAGCGTGAGAAAAGGAAAGGAAACACTACTAACACATTTTTGTGGAAAAATGACAAACATGCCCTTAGGTTTAAAAATCACGATTCATGTAATAATCTTTCTCTATAACCCTAAGAATGATCAGGGAAGCCCTTAAAAACTATGTATCTAAAAACCTTACCCATCTAGAAATTTTATTTAGGAACAAAGGCCTATAAATGAAATATTTCCTATAAAAATGGCCATTTTACCCTTGGTACAAAAAAAATGTAACCAATCTAATTTAAGATCAGATTTCTGTCCTTAGAACTAGTAGGAAACTTAAAATCTGTATTCTAACCTAAGGTTTTATTTTTGATATAACATTTCTTAAAACGTATGATATATCTGAATAAATGACAAAAATACCCCTAATTTGTAAATATTTATTAGAACTTAGGTAAAGAACCATATGATGTATAAATCTTAGTGGGAGAAGATTTAGTATTTGAAACCTCACTTAATGGAGAATGTAATCAATAAGTCTCTCTAAATTAAAAGATCCCATGCAATGTAATTAGACCAGGAAAGAGCCAATAATGGTGAATTAGTAAATGGTCAAACAAAGTGGATAAAAAGCAGGAATTTTCCAAACTCTGGAAATTCTAGGTATCTGATACCATGAGACTTGATTGATGAAAGTAAAGGTGAAACAGTAAAATACATAATACGAGTTAGACCAAAGAATGGAGAAATGCAATGGGTTGACTATAGAAGGTACCTAAGGAATGTATCCATGTCGTGGAAGTCCTTGGAGGTGTATAGGCACCAAGTTTGTGAACTGCTTAGATTAAGGAGTCATAGAGCCAGCTTGGAAACCCCGACAAAGCAAAGCATCGCCAAGATCAATAGAGAGTATCTAAGGTCTGTACTAATTCAAGATATGTACTCCTAATCGTCACCTAAATAAATTGCAACTTATGGATTGAATGTTACGTTTCACGTAAGTCCTCGGGAGTTAGCAGTAAGAGGCAACGAGAGATCCTAAACGCTAGATTTAATCCATAGGACATGATATGGTAAGATTGAGAGTAAATGATTATAGGTACACCAATATAATATGTTTATTTAAAAAGAATTAGAGATTCACTTCTACAACTAACATTTCAAGAAAAGATGTTTGAAGAATTGTCATTTATTCCACGTGTCCATTACCCCGCTTTGTGGACAATGGACTAGGGACTCACTATATTAGTTAGACACCTATACAGGATATGTTTGTTTTACTTTCTTTCCAACAGAACCTTTTGCCCCTATAACTTTATGACAGATAGATCTTTCGATAATTCTAACTCAAGTGGAACCTCTACATGTCTCAAAACCACCTCTTGGGTTTCCTTCACACCTTAGAAGGAGACAACCAAGAAACTCTTCCTCTTCTTACAACAGAACTAGAGTTGTTAGGCCTGCTCCTAAGGTAAAATCATCTGAGGAGGAAGATCCGTCAGAAAATCCTGGAGATGAATTCTAAATTTATCTTTCATGATGTAATAGTACTGTAGCGTTTATGTGAACTTATGTTAATTAATGAGTGAAAGTATGTTTAGCATAATTGTGTGTGTATTTATATAGTAAAAATTAGGGTTGTTACATTTGTTACAATCCTTCTAACTCCAGGAGGACTTACACGAGTGTATCAGTAATATCCAAGTCTAATATTCTAGGTCGATGATCAGGAGTATATATCCTGCCTGATACTCGATCTAAAATACTCTCAACCGAATCTTGGTAATGCTATGTTTTATCGAGGACACCGAGTCGGTTTAGTGACGCCCTTTACTTTTAGAGTTTCTCACAACTTGGCACTTTATCTACTCCTAAGGACTCAATCGAGGCTACGGACATTCCTCAAGTATCTTCTGTGGTCAACCTATGCAAATCTCCATTCTTAAATCTCAAACGTATATTTTAAATCATCCACTTATTCCCACACTAGACTATTTCCTTCTTTAGTACTTACTTTGTGTAGAGATAATATATCTTTGATGACTTCATTTAATATCAATTGATCAACCATCAATGTGTAGAATCAAGTTTTCTTCTACCTTTTTCCAAATTATTTTAATGCAATCGTTCAAGCTTTCACCAATTACATCTAATATCCTACCCTAGGGTTCTATGTCAAAGCATTGTCTACTCAAGACAATCAATCAGGCTATATTCTATAATTCCTTTATTGTCAATAGAGGCAATCATCACATACAAATGCTACCATAAACAGTTAAAGATTAACAATGGTATAGGTAAGACTAATTTTTCATGTATTACTAATCCTTTTATAAGACATTATTTAGTGATGCAATAAAAAGGAAAGCAATAATTCATATAAAGATAAAATAAAATTTTGTTCATAAGATTTTATTTATTATATTTCTTTATTTTTATTTTATTATCTCATTTATTCTCTCTCCACTCTCTCTTTATATTTTCCCTTCTCTCTTTATGCTTCCCTTTAAAAATTATCTCTCTACTTTCCCTCTCTACTTTCTCTCTCCTCTCTCTTTCTCTCTCTCCCATCTTTCTCTCCACTTTCACTCCTCTTTCACTTCCTTTCTCTCTCTTCTTTCTCTTTTATCTCTCTCTCTTCCTCTCTCTCTCTTCCTCTCTCTCCCTCCCTCTCTCTACTTTCTCTCTCCTCTATCTCTTTCTCTTTCCTACTTTCTCTTTTCTTTCTCTCTCCCTCTCTCTCTCTTCTTTATCTTTCTTCTCTCTCTCTCTCCTTTCTCTCTTTCTCTCCCTCCTCCCTCTTCCTCTCTCTCTCTTTCTCTCCTTTCTCTCTCCCTTCTCTCTCTCTCTTTCTTTCTCTTCTCTTCTTCCTCTCCTGTTTCCTACCCCTTCTTCCTTCTCTTTATTCTTTATTTTTCATAATTAAAGCATCAAAATTCTAATTTAAACAATAAGTGTTCAATCCCAATGGAACAATCAATTTTTTTCTCAATTCCTGCATTGAAATTATTTTTATTTAGTTAACATCATAGTTCCTATAGCTAGAACAAGGTTTAGGGTGTAATTTGGGGCATAATTGCTTGAGTTTTGCACTTGGCAGCCATGGTTGGCAGAGACCAAAGCAGAATTTTGAATTTCCAGTGAAGTTTTTGAACTTTTTGGCAAAGCTTTGGCGTCCCTGTGATATTTTTATTCTTTCCTACTTTTGCAAAAGTAATTGAACTTGAATGTTTCTGGGCAAATTTTGAATGTGTCTGTGATTCAAATAGGGTAAACAAAGTTCGATTTGTGGGTGAAATCATAGGTTTGGTTTCTTCATTTTCACACTTCCTACGTCCATGCTGACTTGTATATATAGGGTATCTGAGCTCAAATTCTGGTTTACTAAATTCAGGCGAGGTGGGCTATGGTGTTTTGGCAGTTATAGGGTGTAGAGTTATGGTAGGGGGAAGAAAACTTGAGGAGAATGGTAGTTTGTAGATAAAGAAGCTCGAGGAAGAAGATGAGTAAGGGATGGTCATGGGTGACGTGTCGACCTTTGATTTGTTATCCTGAATGCATAAAGGTCATATAGAAATAAAGGTGTGTTTTTAGCATTGAAAGCATAGCGATCCAGTGGTTAAGACACTAGACCCCTATGCTAAGTCTTGGCCTCGAGCCCCTGTTGTGCCTTTTCTTGTTTTCGTGTTTTAATTTTTCCAATTTCACTAATATTAATTTATATATCTTCAGTGCCTTCCTTATCACTACAAGGGTCTCAGCTTAGTTGGCTGGAGCGCTCCTTTTCCTCTCCCAAGGATTGGGTTCAAACCCCAAGCTTGGTTTCCTTAATTTCCTTTTATTTTTTTCCAGCTATTTATTTCCTTTTCATATTTTTAAAATTAATATTTTTGGTTTTTAATTTTTTTTCTAAAAATTCTATAAATCCATTTATATATTTCTCTTTCTATCCCTATATTTTCATTCACCAAAATATTTATATATTTTCATAAATCAATTTATTTTATTTTATTTTAATTTGTTTTAATTATATAATATACATATAGAATTTTTATTTTGTATTCCTAAAATTCAGTTTATTAAATTAAAATTTTCCCTTCTCACTTGTATTCATTTTCTACTTTAATATATATTTTTAATCCTATATTTATTTTTAATATATACTTTTATTTTCTAAAAATTAAACTTTTAAAATTTCCTTTACATATATTCATTTTATCTTTTATTTAATTTTCTTAAAACTATCTTCTTGATATCAATACTATCTTTTATCTTAATTTGATAAATTTTCTTTCTCATAATAATTATAATAATCTTTTCAAAAATAATAATTTTTAAATTTTAATTTTCAATATATCAATTCATCACAATAATTTATTTAAAAATGATGATTTTGATTTCAAAGCTATTTTGCTTAATTTTATTCATTTATTTTAAACATGATGTTACAATTCTACCCCTTTTAAATAAATTTCATTCTTGAAATTTGTATTTCTAAAATAGTTGAGGATATAAATCCAACGTCCTACTTTCTAGCTCCCAAGTAACATCACCTTTGTCAATCGGATTCCAAATTACCTTAACGAAGTTGATGTTTCCTGTCCCTAATCTATTTTGTTTTTTATAGCCAATTCGTATGAGCGGGACATCATAGGTCAAATTCTCTCTAATTGTTACATGATCAAGCTCAATCACATGTGAGGGATCGAAAATATATTTTCTAAATTGAGACACATGGAAGACATTATGTAGATTGGCTAGGTTTGGATGTAAGGCTATTTGATAAGTGACATGGCCAATCTTTTTCAAGATTTGATATGGTCCAATGAATTTGGGCGTTAGTTTTCAATATTTCAAGGTTCTATCTACTCTGGTTGTGGGAATTACTTTCAAAAATACATGTTTTCCTGCCTAAAATTCTAAAGGTTTTCTCCTTTTGTCATAATAGTTTTTCTATTGGTCCTGTGTAATGCCCCTTTTTATTTACTTTATTGAATAAGAAATGTTTAAAGAGTTTTCACGTAGATAAATTTTAAAACTTTAATTTGTATAGGGGATTACAATTTGACAATAACCTAACTTATCACATTACTTTCATTCAAAACTCTTACTATTGTACTTAGAAAGAAGTTATACAACTCATTGTTATATGGGTGCAATATTCTCAACATTTCATTAACTATTTCTCCAGAACTTGTTTCAGTCTAATCAAATGCTTTAGAGGGCTTTTCCTCTTTTGTTGTTTCCTCTCTTTGATTTAGATCACCAGTCTATACTGACCCCATTGAGGACTGTGGTCGCTGAGGGGTCTGTGGTCATCTCTAGGTAGCTGGCACATTGAGGAATTTGGGTGGTGATGTCTGGGATAATACTACTGGTAGGTCTACATGATGGAACTGTCAGGAAACTACAATGTTGGTAGGCCTGAAAGTGAAACGAACATATCCTACAAAGGTGTCATCACCCTAGACTCTATCGTAGGTTCATCTTCCTTCCAAGGGTGGGATTGTCAAATGAAAGAGTGGTTGGAATGTATTTTTCATGTTGAGTCTGAAAGAGAAGGGGGACTAAGAGTGAGTCATCAATTTTGTGACACATATACATAATAGAGGGTAGTTTATCTAACATAGTCTCTCATCTCACCGTTCATGCCTAATTAGGATTTCTAATCACTTTAGGGCACTTCGTGGCCTCCAATACTACTAACTCCGACAAGGCTTACACAAGCATATAATAAATAATCAAATTTGCAAGCTTTGGTTGACGATCGGGAGTATATATCCTATCTGGTAATTGATTCGAGATACTCTCAACCGAATCTTGGTAATGCTCCTCTTTATCGAGGACGCCAAGCTGGTTCTCTGACACCCTCTTTACTTTGAGCGGTTCACAACTTGAAACCTTATCTACCCCCAAGGTCTCACGAGAGCTTGGGTACATTTCTCAAATACCTTCTATAGTCAACCATTGCATCCTCCTTAAATTCTCACTCGTTGAGGTTTCAGTTTAGTCTTCCTTCCTTAGTTCGTTTGCCATCTCTACTATCTCATTTTACTTTGGTACTAGTGACAAATTCAGGTATCCATAGACATCATCCATATTTATCTCACAATCACTCTTGATTGTTTCATCATTGTTTGAGCATATCTCAGTTCATCATCTATCCTAGGGTTATTTAGGGATTACTGTCACTAAGGGATAGTCATTGTAACATCTCATTTTTTTTATTTTATTGTAAATAAAGTAAATAGTTAAATAATAGAAAACTAGTTAGAAAATTAGGAAAAAGGTTA
>JAMLFT010007429.1:0-14820 GCA_026544285.1 Pachyrhizus erosus
AATAAAAAAATAATATTTAAAAAACTAAAATTAAAATAGAAATTTTTAAATAATTAAAATAAAAAATATTTATTTTACATAAATCAAAATGTTATTTAAATCAAACTTTTATCATCTAAGTTTAATTACTACCAATAAAAAAAATTCATGAATATGAAAGTGATCGCCAAAATTAAAACCATCAATTGACCAATTCGGGCATTCTGCCTGGCCTACCTCATCAATGACCATGTTAAGCTAGCTATAATGATTATTGTGGTATTAACCTTATGTCTTTTTTTTTACTTCATATTAAACTTATGTCTAATTAGAGTGACCCCTTTTTTTTTCTTTTACAAGTAGAGGGACTCATTTCTGGTTAATGAAAATGGAATAGTCATCTTATATTTCTGTAAGTACAGAAATAAAAAAGGATCACTTTATTTCACATTTATTTTTGTATACTTTAATAACTAATTGGTAAAATTAATATCTAAATTTTAAAATTAAATAGAATTAACTGAACCTAAACCTTAGGTCAAAAAGATTTTGAAATTAAATAAGTAAAGGCTAACAAAGTAAAATCACTACTTATATAAATATTATGTCACTTTCTCAACTTTCAGCACCTTTTTTAAAAGAATAATGTCATTCTCAGAAACAAAAATCATAATTTTTACAATTTTTTTTTCTTTTTACCTTCTCTTTATCACTCCATATATTTTATTCCACACTTCTTTCTTTTCTTCTTCTATCTTTTTCTTTGTTGTGAAATGTGGAGATATATTGCTAAAACAGCATTACCCTTTTGGGAAAATAGATATCATCATGCCCGAATGCCACAAAATAAACACAACCTGATGAAGTTGGAAAATGATCACTGAACTATGTGGCTCCTTTTATTTTCTATACCTATATGAGCTATAATACCCCTAGTAAATAAAGTTTTCCTTTTTTTCATTTTTTTTTTTCAACTCATTTTCTTCTGTCGACCAAAAGAAAAAGTTACTTTCTTCCATTCAAATTTGCAACAGGTTCCAAGCACAAGGAACCTCAAAAGTTTTGGGAATTGTTAGAAAATAAGATTTTATCAACAATCTTATTAAGCCAGGAGCATCATTAAATTGAGCATATAGTAATGCTTAAGCTAGAATAATAGTATGAAATGTAAACAGAAAGTTTTAGGTCAAGCTTCTAAAACAATGCACCTAAATTTTTAGTTTGAAATTTTAGGAGCAAAAGTGATTAGCCGAAGCAAACAAAGGTTGATGTTTAATCAAATAAGGATGATCATTCATCTTATATTAGTTGAAAAAATTGATAAAAAAGAGATATATAGTTGTTTCGACTATGTTGGTATTCCACTAAAATTTAGTTGACTTGCACAGGCTACATCAGTTAAATGTATCTTGCATATTTTTTTGGGTTAGTTCATAATTGTGAATCATGATATTCATTGTTAAAGAGCTTGCCGAAGTCATTTGAATAGAAGAATGTCGACAGTTAGATGCAATTATCCTAATTTACGTTAATGTATTGTATAAATATGTGTTAGAAACTGTAATGAAGAACCTTTTGCCATTAAATACAATCAAGTTATTCATTTCCTAACGATATTCCTTGCACACTTTTACCATTCCTTTATAACTTTTATTTACAACTTTTCTTTATTTTTTAACACGCATTTATTTTTCGAACTCCTTTTATCTTCTAAGTGCTCTTTAGAATACATTAGAAATCCATTGCTGAAGAGCATATTTTCCTCTTAACACAAATTGCTTGAGCACTATTGTGGAATCTTGTTGAAGCTCAATCTAGTTGAACAAGTTCAACTAGTTCAAATTTTCATGCGACAACAAACACATCACAATTATTTATGATTATCCCTAGAATTTGTTATTCTTTCTTCACACTTGGTATGTGCTTGGTTTTATATCAAAGAGTTTATTTCAAGTTCAAAATTCACTTTGGATAAATTTTCAGTTGTTTGATTTTACATTGGAGAAAGCTTTAAATTGATTCTGGTTTAAGAATTGAATCTGAATTGAAGTAACTTTGAGTAGTTTTTGAATTGGATAAAAAAGTTTAGAATAAATTACACAAATATTCTTCTAAAATTTTATAAAATTACACATGTACTGTGTTGTTTTTTCTATTTCTACATTAATTTTTTTTAATTTTTAAAAATATATATTAATAATCCTTATATATTATATTAACAGTAATACTTTTTTAATAAACATTAGACTAACATCCATTTATATATTATACCAACACTCTCTACAAAAAATAATCATAATGATTAAAAAAGTAAGTAATATTTATGTAAATTCACAAAATTTCAAGAGTATTATGTAAATTACTTAAAAACTTAAAGTAAGTTTTACTTTAGCTTTTATAATAAAAAAATTCAAAAATAAATCAGATTACTTTAAAATCAATTATAAATTCTATTCAAAATTAATTTGGTAAACGTTTATACAAATACTCACTTAATTCCTAAATTTTTCATTACCTACAAAATCAATGCAGCAATCATTCAAAAGAGAAGATGACTATAGTATTTGTACCCAATTACCCGGCTGCATTCTCTAGTTAAGATCAACCTAAAGACAGCACTGTTACCTCTTCATTTAATACTTTATTAGGTATAAGAAAAATTATTGGAAAGATCTTTCAGAATATTGCAAATTTACAATACTCTTTTATGTATTTATTTATTTATTCATTGTGATAGCTAAAAGGATTTAAGCACGAGGGAAAGCAACAAACCTGCAACATCAGGCATTACAAATGTCCAAGCTTTAAAGCAAATGAATGCGATTCCAATGACAATTTGAACCCAAACACAAAACACAATACTAACCCAATAATAGGCTAGTTTCGTGATAAGAAAATAACATTCCAATTCGGCCTATTCTATTTTTTGCTCTTCATATCCCCCACTTCTTTTTTATATTTTCAAAATATCCTTATTTTCGATCACACCCTCACTTTTGCAATCATCTTACGTAAACTTATTTTCATACTACAATTATGTTTTAATATATTATAAAAATTAATAAATTTAATAGTCATACACTTTTAGTATAAAACAATTTTATATTATGAAACAATAAAAAAATCACAATTAACATGACTTCTAAAATAATTATTATAAAAACCAGTACACTTACTATATATGGTAGTTGTGGCTAAATTCGATTTGTTAATTGAATCTCATAATCCACAAACTCTAGACCTTGGATCTCACAAACAATCGAAGTTACTATGGGACTCTGCGATGTGTCCTTGTAACTAACCTAGTGAAACACCATGTCATCACAGTGGTGCACCTAAGCAAAGTTGGTGCAAGTGTTGAGGAGTGCCAACAAAGACACCAACATCGAGCCATGCACGACAATGGTGATGAAAGGAAGAGAGTATGGCAGCGATGGCAGTTGTCGCCGGCCAATGTTTATGGTTCACCCTAAAATTAATCTTAATAAAGATAGCTACATTATGAAAATTTAGTTTTTATAAAATGGCCTTTTTTTAAAACGTTGAAAAACAAAAACCATAAAAGCAAGCTGTGTGAAGAGAAAAAAGAGATGTTAATACCATAGGCCTTGCAATTACTACCTTGAGGTTAACTTATTTGTGGATGAATCAAACCAAAGAAAATTCTCTGGCCGATTTATTGTTCATTATAATTTCTTACCACATGGCGATCCAAATTAGCACCCAGCGTATCAAATTACTAGTGTCCAAAATTGCTAATGAATTTTAAGCAGTATTAAGTTCCATACAGGATTCTGTACATATTCTCATTCCTTAGTGCATTTTAACTCAACGTTATCTTTTATTTGAGATTTATTTTTTTTGAAAAAAAAAAATGAATACAATGAAAGATTATCATGAAACACTCCAAAATCCTATATTAATTTTTATAAGCATTTGATAATTCTTTTCATTCATATATGGGAAGTGAACCATTCCTTCCCTTTCCCATCCCATTCACAGATAAACGATGAGCCCACCCAACTAAACTTGCTTGTTATTCTATATTTCAGAATATTGTGTAGAGTTAACAAAATGCCACTAGAATTGCGTGTGCTGCAGTTAACATAGAATTCAAGGAGCTCTCGGTTTTAAGCTTCAAAAACATTACTTAAAAATAATAGCCACAAAGGAAACAACGAAATGTAGTCACTCAATGTCTCAGTTTTAGGCTACAAAAATATTACTTAAAAATAAGCCAGAAAGGAAACAGCGAAATGTGGTCACTCAATGCGCACCAAAAAGATCATACTATGCTACGATGAAGAAAGTACCCACCCAAGATCATAAAACACTGATCATGATTATGAGTATACATAAATGGGAAAAAAAACTTGATTAAAAAAACAAAGGACCTTGGGTTCTTAAGCCACTTTAGTTGGTTCCAGACAGTTTTTAAATGTGAAATGTCTGAAACTTATATGGCAACATAAAGGTATTTGCTCAAATTAAAGTTGAGGTTTGGCAACAGAGCACAAATAGTGACCATACTTCTCACATTGAATCCCAGACTTTAACACCAAGGTATATATAGACAACGATGCAGGAGGATCACTGATCATCTTAGCTGCACAGTCGCTTATGCCTAACATATTGTGAACTCCAAATTTACAAAACTGAAGGCTAATTATTGTATAAGCTATGCAAACAAAACTAACTTATCTAGTAGATAGTACTGGAAAAAATTATAAAATATTAGTCCATCCTATAAAGTAACTTAAAATTAGTATGAAGCACCAATAGCCATCTTATAGTATTTTTGTTACCAGTGCTTTCTCAATCACCAAAAGCCCCTTAAACTTAACAATTATTCCTATTTATAGGCAGCTATTGGTCTACAGTTTATAATTGAAACCCAACCTTAACGAGCCTAATTAGATGCAGGTCCATTCCACTTCTTTCAAACATAAACATTGTGACTAACTAGTTACTACATAACTAACTAATGGGTATCTATCAGAGCGACACAGGAACAAAAGACTTGAGCACAAAGCACATCTATGATGGCAATCAAACATCTTCTCAATTAGCCTCCAAGTCTTCTAGGCCTGCTTGATTCTTGGGTTAGGTTCCCATTACACTATAATCAATAATGAGATTAAAGAATACTTCTTAGTTCCTATAAAGTAAACATCACGCATGTTACAGTTTGCCAGCAGTTTATAAAGCCTTTAGGTTGCAAAATAAGATCAAATCAACAGCTAAACATTTCCACTCTCAAGGATAGTCGGATGTCCAAATATATATACCCATTACCCAATACTCAAAATGAGTCACAATGTGATATCGAACTATACATAAAAACAAAATATAAGAAGCTTAATATAAAGCTAAGTAGTCAACTCAACTAAGTACATCATGTTTGGTTCAGTTAATTTTAGTAAAATAATTGCTTGTTTCATCAGCTCCCTGAGAGATTTTCAAAAATACATGACTATTTCCCTAGATTAAGCTGAACCAAACATGCTATTAGATTATAGCCAAGTAACGAAATAGTTTTAGATGTCAAGTGTTATCATGACCTTGCTAAAATGTCGAGTGTACAAATGATATAATAATGAGAAAAGAAAGAAAAATCTATTATCCAAATAAATATTACTCAAGAAGACAATGAAAAGATGATTAGTTTATATAAGAAAACAAATTGCCTGTCAATGCCAAAATATTAGATAACAGCATAAATAACTCGACTATCAGAAAGAAAATGAATGATGCTTCAAAAGCCACATTCAAATACGCCATTTCCATCACACAAGAATGAGATAACAGCACAGTTGTGACAGCAATTCATTGCAGCATCTGGCTGCAGCAGGGAAGCTGTTGTGTCCAGTTTTCGTGGAGTGCAAGTGCCTGCTTTCATGCACCAAATTGTCTCAATGCAGCTGCAATTGATAATATAGTTAAAAGACCTTTGCTCCAGATTCTTAGTCATCCATCCACTTTTGGGGGGCATAGTTAAAAGACCTTTTTCATTAGATAGAGTTCAAAACCCTTTCAAAGACTGACTTACACTGAATTGCATTCATTAAACAAATGCACTGCTCTCCCAGCCTCGCCTCTACTAGAGGCAAACTATCTAATCCACAGTACTCCAGCACGTTTCCAGCCCACCCCCTAACATCTGTTCTGTGGTGTATTTTCTGTTCACATCCTTTGGACTCAGTTTTGTTCAAATGACAGTAAGAGTGATCACTATTCTGATTTCTTTTTCCAGTGCATCCTATGTTATTGACTTGTGTAATTAGCTTAAAACTAAGATTTCTGATTATTGACTATGAATGTCTTTAATTTTAAACACATTTTCAGTATTTATACATGTGTGATATATATATATATATATATATAGTGGTCATCCTGCTATCTGCTATCTCCCTGAAACGGTTTTAGAGTTGGCTGCTCTACACTGTCACCCAGGGTTGATAACTGGTCCTAGTTGTTAATCCCAATTTGGGGAATGAAAGCTATTCAATTTCTAGTGTGCTCTGGATGCTCCATGTCATGATTCTGAGATAGCACCTCTATTTGGCACTATTGATAACTATGACTATAGTACTACAATAATATGCATGCTTCACTTACAGCTTTCTGCTCTAAATTCATGGTTCACATGCTTTGCACGCCAGACAGAGATATCCAAATAACATGTTTGTCCATGAGAACTGAGCATGCACAATAGGAAGTAGGGAAAATCTCTGGAAACATAGGGATGGAATAATGAAAAAAATAAAGGAAGCATAAATGGAGAAGAACCATCTTGTAAAAGATTACAGTAACATTCAACTAGGGAATAATGATACACATTTTTTTACTTTTCCTTAGAAAAGCAACTCTTTCGAGATATATACAAATATGAGATAACCAACACTTTATACATCATGATTCTGAACACAGAGCTGCATAAATTCAAAAGTTATAACAAAAGTTTATTAAAAGAAACACTAAACCATTAATATGATCCTCCTTGCAGTACACTTTAATTGTCCGAATATAAACTGAGTATTGACAGACATTCATTTTGAGTATATCCTGAGCATGCAACATGGTATGAAACTTATTCCAAACCACCACAACACAAAAACTACTTACAAAAGATTTGTTCTCGACATCAGTTTGATACGAGACAAAGCAAACTGCTATTTACATAGGACCGAGCTTATAACCGGAAGCAACAAGTCAAAATTGCATCCGCGCCGCTGCAAGCTCCAACAGACCATGAGCAGCCCTGTGGATCTTCCTCTGCTCATAGTCAGGATCATCTGTGGGCAGCTCAAACCGACAAACCGGGCAAGTGTTGCGAATGTCCAACCATGGCAAAATGCAGTCTCCATGATAACAATGCGAGCAAGGCAGCTTCCTCACCTTCTCCTCCAACAAAATCTCATCCTTGCAAATGGCGCACGCCACATTCTTCCCCTGCAACAACTCCTCCTTCGACAACTCCACCAACGGGAGACTCTCCACAACACTTTTCGCCGCCGGAGGGCTCCCCTTCAAGGCACTCTCATTCTCAAGAAACTGCCCGAATAGAACATCATACTCAGCTGCATACACATAACCATCCTGAATTGCTAACAAATCAGCACCACCAGCATTGCCCTCATGCTCCAACACACCATTCACATTCCTCTCCGAATTGTTAACCGCCAAGAGAATCTCCCATTCAAGATACCTCAGCGCCTCTTCCCCACCATCCTCCTCCTCTTCTTCCACCTCACCGGCATTCGTAAAGCCCGACGCCACCGAATTCCCTTCATCTTCACCTTCAATTTCAACCTCATCAACCACCAAACCCAAATCCTCTCTCTCATTCACCCTCTCCTCCACCTCCTCCCATTCAAACCCCTCATTCAGCGTCCTCTGATCCTCCAAACAGAGACTATCCCAACACAATCGAACATCAAAATCATCAAACCCACCACCATCACGAATCCCACCCTCCTCACTACTAGAATCGGAATCCGAACCAAACCCTACAACCCTAAGCCCACCCGACCCATCCCCCACCGTGAAATTGAAAACCCTATCACGACGATTATCATCGTTGCTCTGGCTTTGGGACTCAATTCCAACGCCAAACCCTAACCCTAACACCTGCTCCGAGCAGTGGAGGTCGCAAACGACGCCGGAGAAGGGGTTTATGTTAGTGTCGTCGCAGGAACAAACGCGAGAGCGAGTCTCGAAGAGATCGGTGACGAAGCAACTCACTGAGTCGGAATCGGAATCGGAGTGAGTGGAGGATGATGCGAAGGGATTGGAGGAATGATTATGACGAGACATTTTACTATGTTTGTTAAACGAATTCAATACGATTCTCTGAATCTCTCTTTTAGTGTTGTGTGTGAAACCAACGACAAGATTTTCAGCTCTGTGAATTTTTTCTTCTTTTATGTTTCTGTTCTGTTTGTTCCGTGTTTGTAATGGATTGGAAAAAGAGTAAAAGAGGATGAAATTTAAAAAAAAATAAAATAAAATAAAAAAAATTGAAAAATGGAAATCAATGGGAAAAAAATCTTGTGAGTCGTGAGTTTTACTAAAATTTTGTTTCCTTCGTTGAATCAATGAATAGAATCAAAATGTATTGAAAAGAGTAGCATGCCGCAAAATTATTTTTTAAAATTAAATACATTTTTAACATACTTCAATATTACTTTTATGCTAAGAAAAAATAATATATTAAAAATTTAGATCTCTTCTTTATTTTTTTTTAATTTATTAAAAATTAATAGTTTTATATGATATTTTAAAAAAGGATAAATAATTTATGTTCAAAAAAATAATAAAATAAAAAAGTTAATTTTTTAATTGATATAAAACTGTTTTTTATATTATTTATGTATTTATTTACTTCATCCAAATAAGTAAGAGAAAAAAATTCTACTTCTTTCTTTCTTAGTTCTATCCATCTAAATAATACATATTTTTTCAAATCATTTTTCTTCTATTTCTTTCTTTTTTTTTATTTCTTTACTTTTTATTTTTCTTCTAACTTAAAATAACTTATAACCTAATCAAATAAGTTTATAAATTTTTTAAATACCTTATCAAACATACTCAATTTAATGAAAATAAATCTCTTAATGTCATTATTTTTTATTTCTTTTTATGACTTGTGACAATATCAGCTACTATTTTTTACTCTATTATGAACTTTGGAAGTTCAAAATATAAAATGAAGATTCTAAGTTTCAAAGTCGATAATGATAAGGTTCAAAACATCATTTCATGCAATAAAATCAAAATATCAATGATAGATTATTCAAAATAGTTTGGAAACTTTAAGGTTAAAAGAAAATAAAATTCTTAAAATGTTCGATGGTAGTTACTGACCATTACTAACTAATCATTTACATTACAATATATTGAAATAAAATATATATTAATCTCTCAAAAGAAAAAAAAAAGTGAAAAAAAAAATTATCCGTAGTAGACAAACAAATTACACTGAAAAAGTTACGGTATCCCCATGTGATGGTATCTAATAAACAATTTAGATTTGAACTTAACTCTTGAACTCTATTAAACTCAAACAACTGACATATTAATTATTTGATTAGTATTAAGAAATAATATTTTCAAAATAATAAAAAAATTACAATGTTTTGTATCATTTTACCTAATTATTATTTATAAAAAACGATATTAATTTATGTACATTGTCAATGTAATATCTTTACATAGGCATCTTATAAGATTTAATTGTTTAACCATAATATCCTATTCATTAATATAATTGACAATAATATAAATTCACATTCAATGTCTATAGAAAAATGTTTTATACTAAATGTATATATACAAATTAAACATCCATAGCAAAACATATATAAAAACTAAACTAAAGAAATAAATTTAAAATTTTAACGAGAAAGAATCCATACTCAATTCTTACTTGACCATATAACTTGTTTCTGTCGAATAATACTAATTACCCTCATCTATTGGTTAAGTGGTTCGTTCATTAAGATAGTGAATCATTTAAAGATTTTGTCTTGTTTCCTAATCCCTGTCTTTTGATGATAATACGTGTACAATTAAGTCACGCAAATTCAGTTTAAAAGAACAATTTAATGTCAATTCTTGTTTAACAGCACTTGTTAGAAAATAATGGATCCCATGCTCTATCTACCAATAAAAAATATCATAAACTTCTGAATCTATATGTAAATTCTTTGCATTAAAAACCTATAAATAAATATAACAACAATAACAAAAGTTTTATTCCAGTAAGAAGCAACTAT
The DNA here is from genome assembly GCA_026544285.1 of Pachyrhizus erosus. Lineage (NCBI taxonomy): Eukaryota > Viridiplantae > Streptophyta > Magnoliopsida > Fabales > Fabaceae > Pachyrhizus > Pachyrhizus erosus. Next base: position 10,257 of record JAMLFT010007429.1, read on the forward strand.
AAATAAATAGAAATAAAAAAAAAATACTGTTAACTATTGATACAGACATACAACAAATTCACGTAATAGAAATACAAATCATCCATTGATGAGATGAAACCAGTAAAACATGAATTGATATGAAAAATCAAGAATTCCTACATCTGTTCTCACACTCCCAACTTCTGGCACAGAACTGTGTGGGTTTAACTTCATTTAACTAATACAGATAACTTGTGTTTGAAGTCCTGTCCACCCTGGGAAAGATAAAGTAGGGGTAATAATAAGAATTTAATCCTGTGCACCTTTTTCTTTTGTCTCCTTAAGTTTATTTGAACATTTAAATCTTTTATCTCGATGCTATTGCTCATTCTGTAAAAAGTTATAAACTTGAGTCAACCCATAAATGATGTTACATTTAGTCTTTTATTAGACATCCTGTACACCGTGTAGTACTTCTCTGAATAGAAAATACAAGGAGAACTATGTAGTTGATAAAAGAAGAATAAAAGAACATTGAAAAGGAACTAACAGCAAAGTCTAATTGCTCAAAATGAAAGTTTTGGTCAGAATTTGAGTTCGTTTCTCTTTGGAATAGGATTTTGGTCAGAATCAGGAACTAAAATACTTCTAAAGTTCAACATTAGCTAATATGAGTAATCTTTTTTATTTTTTATTTACATTATGGTGTGTGAAGAGAAAGCCATTATTGCTCAAAATTGGATTCAACATTTTACTTTTAGTAAGTAATAATAAGGCACCAGCTATTTTCCATTAATAGCATGCTCCTGTACCACTGATTAATCAATAACTAGCTAGACAAGAGAGAACATATTTTTTCTTGTGTATATTTTATAAATAGGCAAATATTACATCGATACTCTTATTAGAACACCAAACATTTTTTAAAACACGGAAACAAACCATATTCTTTTAGCCAGTTAATCTTTTCAAGTTAATTAGTTAAAGACATTCTTGCCAATCAGTCATTTACATGTATAATTGTATCAATCAAAAAAGCAAACGAAGAGTGTTCAAAGTACCAACCTCATAGCCAGTGGCTGAAGTCTCAGTAGCTTCTTAAGAAGGTTGCTTAACATGTCTGCTTTAACTTCACTACCAAAATTCTATTCTCGCTTGCTAGAGAAGATATCTGTAGATAAAACACAACATTTTCAGCAAGCCAAATAGAGGCATGACTAAGTTTTTAACCTATTCAGTCTATCTTGGCTAAGATTTTGAGTTCTAAATATCAAAAGGTTATCCCTTTGGAATATCTCACGTTTTAGCATTTCGTAAATGATAGATTGATTTCTATATTATCTCTGAAGATTATTAACCTTTCTAAAATGAGTATTGAAACAACTACATAGGGTACTGCATTAACTTGGTGTTTTACACTATTATTCTTAGAATTTTCCATCAAGTTGGTTTACATGTAAAATAAAGATAAATTGGAAGAACCCACATGCATGATGCATCACAAAGATTATTGGGAAAAAAAATGCAGCCATCCTATACCAACACATCAATCTGTTTATAAAAACGAGATATATATGAATTTTTTTTAAATCAGAGTAATGGAAAGAGGTTGAGGTATAGAGGCAAGTGGCAGGGTATGAAAGATTTATGATTCAGTTCATCTGAAATAAACTTTATCTTGGTCTTTACCTGCTGCTTAAGACGCTCTCTCTCAACAGCCAGTTGTGTTAACAATTTTTTCAAAACTTTGGTGTGCTTTCCAATGTCTTTTGCAGTCGCCCTTTTCACTTCCTCCTCTTGGTGAAGAGACCCCTCCAGGCTTTCCAATCTACTTCGCAAAAAGCTGAGTTCCTCATTCAACTCAGCATTAGATTCAGACAACACGATACAATTGTCCTCTGCACTATCAGCCCTACTCTCAGCTTTCAAAACCTTTGACTTAAGATCCTTTATCAAGTTTTCCATATCCCTAATTGTGGAATACAGCCTACTTTGTTTCTCCTGACTAGCTTCAGCAGCTGCTACCGTATTTTGCAATCGTAGATTAGATTCTTTCAACTGCCTCTCTAGCAAATCCACTTTCTTAGATGATTCTCCACCACCTTTCAAAAGAGACAGCTCCTCATTGAGTTTTGAATTAGTCTCTTCCAATAAATTACACTTAGCTTCTGCACTATTAGACCTACTTTCTGCATTAGATACAGCTTCTTTCAGTTCAACAATAATATTACCCATGTCTCTTGCTTCAGAACACTTAACATTATACTGCTTCTGACATTCATCAGCAGAGGCCTTTACATTCAGTAGCTGAAATTCTGATTCTTTTAGTTGCTTCTCAAGTGAAGAGACCTTGTTACTTAAAGCACAGACATCAGAATTGGCAAATGTTAGTTTATCTTCAGCATCTTTTAGATTAACTCGAAGCTCAGATTCACGATGACTTAGACCGTTCAAATTGAACTGAGAAATGTGGAGTCTACCTAACAGGCCTTTTGAAATTCCCAACAGAACCTCACTTGCATTGTCTGCCTCAAGCCATCTTTCCCAAACATCAGTTGCTTCTTCCTCCATGTTAAGAAGCTCTTGCTCTGAATAGAACATCCTTAGTTTTAGATTTTCTTGAATTTCTCTTGAATCATTTATATCCTTCTCAAGATCGATTTCTCTTGCCAATGATTTCTCCAGCATTCTAAGGATATGCCTTTGTTGCTCAACTGTTTGTAGTTTTATCTCAGCATTTGCATTCAAAGATTTATCATCCTCTCTGATGATTTCACCTGAATCACCATTACCTGTTGTCATAAAAAATTACCCAACAAAATAGAAAAGAAACCTTTATAAAAAATGAAGAATTATTCACATAAATATAGTCTTAATTGTCACACATCAATCAAGAAGCATAAATTTTGAGCCAGTCAATTCAATGTTCTTCATAGTTAGTTCTTCCTTCCTTTTCTTTTTTTTTTTTATCAATTTTGTAATAAAAGTAATATAAAAGAGAAGTTTTGGCTGCTTTCACTCAATCAATTTCACAGGAAAGTTGAAGAGATAGTCCAGATAATAGGACACACATAAAAGAATACCCTTTTCTAACAACATAATAATAAAGTTTAAATATGTTTTTAATATCTGAAAATATCACGAATTTTGCTTTAGCTCTTAAAAAATTCATAAATAATATATGACTAACAATGTAAAAGTATTTTATATTCTCATTAAATAACGTCATATATGATAATTTTATGGAGTTGTATAATAATTATCATAAAAGTCATATCAAGAATACTTTCTAGTTGGTTTATAATGTAAAATCTTTTACTACATATCATTTAAACTCAAATATTATTTGTCCCAACGTTTAACATAATGATGTGATTTTAGTACCTCATAACACGTTTTTAATACCTAGCGAGGGATTGAAACCACATCATTTCGTTAAACACAAGGACTAAAAATAAATAGTTTTATAGTCGCTAAAACAAAAACTTGTGATATTTTCACAACTAAAAACATATTTAACTCAAACCTAAAATACGTAAAGAAATGAACAAATTAAGATCGCCAGCATACCATTTTCTGCCTTCTTAAAGGAAGACAAAGTCCTCTGGAATCTGGCTGACTGCATCTTAGTGTCGTTAAACTCCTTTTCAGACTGCTTCAACTGTTGTTCATAATCAACCAACTTGTCTTGCATTGCCACAAAAGTCTCTCCTAAATGAGTGCAAGAACACACCAACTCTCTAGCCTCACCAACCCCACCTTGAAGAATCTCCAACACTCCCCCCAACTCTTTCACCTCTGAATCCAACACCACAGACAACAGATCAAACCCCAGAGTCTTTTCCAAATAACCAATGTGATCCTCTTTCTCCAAAACCAAGGCCTCAAGTTCACACTCCATGGTTTCCACGTGCATCACCAAAATGCTCAAATTGGAAACTTTCTCAGAGAAACAAGCCAAACCCAAATCAAGGCTCGTGAACATTGTACTGCAAACATCACCCAGATCTCCCGTCACATTCCCACTGGATGATGAAACAAGAAGATCTTCAAGATCAACACTGGCACCATGTTCAGCACTTTCAGTGCTCATTTTAACACCCCACTTGTTTTTCAAAATGTGGGAAGGGAGTTAAGTACTAAAAAGGAAAAAAATTTAATTAAAAATTTGATGCCAGAAAAAAATTAAGCAATTGAAGTTGGGCAAAGAGATTGGGAAAAAGGAAATTTCAGAATTGAAACAAAGATGCAAAGTTTGAAACAATTGAAAGTGGAGGCAGAATCAAAACTTCTCGAATTACACTCTTCTGGAGAGAATAAGAAATTAAATTATACAGTTGATCCGATCTAGTTTGCAGGTACCAATGGCAGTTACTGAGTTACACTTGTACGGCTACATCGCGCCCTAACTGCAACGCACCGGTTTTGTGTTGCATCTGTGTGATCACTTTCTTTTTTGGGTTACATTATTTTTTTTTTCTACGGGTGGGTTAATTAATCAGTTTAATTTTTATGGACAGTTAGTTAGAGTATAAATTTTTAAATTATTAATTAATTAAATTAATATAAATTATTTTAAATATAATTTTTAAAATAATAATTA
>JAMLFT010007430.1:0-14820 GCA_026544285.1 Pachyrhizus erosus
TAAAATTTGAGTGAAAAAATTTGTAAAAAAATTTTGACGATAAAATTTGTAAAATTATTATAGTTGAATAGTAAAATATACAATTAAACTTATAATTTTTTTTAATGAAAAAGTGACATGAGATTTTATCCTAAATGTAATAAAAAAAATAAAAAAGAAATTGTATTAAACATAAAAAATAAATACGGTAAAAATAATAACTTTCAGTTATAAACTATAAACTAGTTAAAAAAAATCTATAATTCTTAAGTTATAGACTAATAAAATAAACTAATTTGCTAAACACTTTTAATTGATTCAAACAAACTTATTCGCTATATAAATATGGTATACACAAACTCAAATATTATCTCAAACACGCCCATAAACTGCTGGCCATAACAGTTATGATTGGCCCTAAACAAAAGAAATAGTACTTCTTATTCACTTGCTGAAGATGTAAGTCCTAAACAGTCATAGAACTATCAGGATAAATATTGGAAATCAAAACTAACAAAAGACAAAGGACGAATAGCCCGTCGGCTTAGTAGTAAAGAATTTGAGCAGTTTTTACAATATTTTAAATTTATATATTATTGATTTTAAAAAATTAACATTATTATTGCTATTGTATATTAAAAATAGTAAAATGCTAACTAAGACGTTAATTAAGAAATTAAAAGTAATTTTTTTATTAAAAAGAACAGTGTATTCTCTCAATAAAAAAATTCTATTTATTGTTTCTTCAACAATGTTTTAAAGGGAACCCAAAAAAAAAAAAAAAAAAAAGTAAGAATGTTGACCACGCATAACCCAAAAGTCAGTAGGTACAGCTAGATTCTTATTGAGAAATATACCTCCGAGAATGACTAATAAAGCTATGTATGAATAAAAGTTGACAACGTACTTTTGAGAGTTCCAAATTTGCCATACACATTTATAAATTCCAAAGCATAAAAAAAATGTGCTGCTTTAAAAATAAAAAATAATTTTAAAGTCTTCAAACTACCACCTAAACATACACTATTGCTGTTGATCAATACAAATCAAATTGCAAAAATTATTACCTTTCCTAATCGCACTCGTAAATTTTAAAAATAAATAAAGCCAAGTGAAAATTTTAAATCCCGCACGATACATTGGCACAGCCCAACGTGAAGGTAACATCATTTGCCGTCCATCCAATGTAAAGTACGAGCACCAACTTTTTATTATCATGACAACAACCATCATGACAAAAGATTGCACGATGCAGTATGGCCCCATCCCATTTCTCCCATTCAGTGCTTGATTGACTTATTATTAAGAAAGTCTCAAATTATAATTGGGATAAAAGGTTCTTTCATAACTTTGTACGAAAAGTATTTTAAAGATTATTAGTTAGTCTACTTTAAGGGGGTTAATAATATAGATTTGCTAATTGAAGCTATTGTGCAAATGAAGGAAGAACTACCATGCTTAATCTTTAGACCGATTTCTACTGATGCTCACAAACGCACTTAATCCGATTGTCGTAGACCCAAGCTAATAGTACTACTGTGAGTCGTGATCTATGTCGCCTATTACAGGCGATTCCATCATTCCAACGTAACGTGTTTGGGAGAAGAAGATTAATGGAGGAAAGAATGTAAAAAAACACTGTTTTCTTTGCCATTAGTATGATGAAGAAGAAATAGAGAGGTTAGGAAAGAAGATGAGAAATAAAAATGTAAATGTGTTTTGTAGAAGAAAAATGAGAACGTTAGTTTGGAGAACCCAAGTTAAAAAAGCAAGTGAGATTCATATTTTTTGTATTTTGTTAGATTTGAGAGAAAAACAAGAGAAAGTTCATTTCATAAAATTAAAATTTCAAACTATCCCTCTTCTTCACGCACTTCTATTTTTTGTCATGGACATTTATGTTATTATATATATATATATATATATATTCTTTTTCTTTCTGTATGAACAAATAAGAGGAAAAAAACTTTTACTTTTTCTTTTCTACCAAATAATTTAAAAATCATTTTATTTTGTGTTCCTTTCTCTTCTTTTTTACTGTACTTTCTTTCCATCCACTTTCTTTTGTAAATCAAATAAAAAATCTATTAATTACTTAAAATATTTCTCATTTATTATTATTTTTTTCATTTATTTTAATTAATTTATTTATTTTCATTCATTATATTTTTGACATATTTTTTTCCCATCAAACGTATCTTTAATTGAAAAGAAAAGAGAGAAAAATCAAATTTTAAAAACAAAAATTAAAATTTTCTCTTTTATTCAAATTTTAACTTTTTCATCTTTACCGCAATGAGGAAAAATAAGAGAAGAGTTCAACATGTTTTCAAATAAAGAAACTAAACTCTTTTAATTAACTAATTTTTTTTATTTTTCTACTTGATTTTTTTTTTTTTTTATTTCTAAGAACTTGTCAGCCTATTCAAATTCTCTTTTTAAGAAAAAAAGTAAACCTACCTCTACCTGGTAATGAATCTCCATAAGAAAATGTTACATGGTGATATTATAAATAAATTTTCATATTTACTTTTTCTTTTTTTAAATATTTTTATTGCCAGTTGTGGACTAGTGGTAGACTTGACCTTGGGAACCACAAATCACGCAGTACAGACAGCTAGTAATGTGACGAAAAGACACCTCAGAAAGTCTTTTAGATAGAAATATGAAGCAGGAAATACATATTTTTTTTTTTATGTTTATTAGATTATTATAAAATATATTAATAGGCATATTATATTTTTACATTTTAGACTTATTCTTATGATGAGAAAGTGAATATCTTATATTATCATAAAAATAAAAATTATTTTTTATAATAACTATCTATTTTTATTTTTATTTTTTAATTAAATAAATTTTATTTTTTTTATAAAATTATTAAGTACCAACTAAACATGTTCATGAGAATAACAATTTTAGATATAATATTTTCACAAATACGATTATTATATAAATGAAATTTTATATCATGAAACAATCCTCTCTTATCTTTGATAAGGTTACGATTGATTGAGAGAAAAAATATAAAAATATAAAATAATTTAAGGAAAAATAAAATACAAATAAAGTAAAATGTTAAAATTATTTGATTTAAAAGATATAGGTAAAAAATAAAATAAAAATAAAAAAATAAAATTGTAAAAATAATTTATTAAATTTTATACACAATCAATTAAATAGAAGAATTTAATTAATTATAAGAAAAAATAATTCATTTATGTTGTAAAATATGTAAGTTTCATTAATAAAATAAATAATTATTTGAATTAAATGATCGGTTATTCAATTCGAATAATCAATTATAATAAATTGATGAAACTTATTTCTTCAATAATTGAACTTCACTGAATGCAAAAAAAAAAAAAGAAAAAAAAAGTATGTTTTCATATATCTACACTAAATGGTTTACGTCAAACCCAGTGTAAAGGAGAAATAAAGAAAATTGTGAAAGAAGAAAATAATATTATTTGTTTGATAGAATAATAAGAGAAAAATAAATTTAAAAATGATGAAATTTATTTCTTTAATTTCTTATTTATTTTCATTTGTCTTCTAATTTTTTATATCTTATTTATTTATTTTTAACTAAATATCTTTTATTTTTATCTATCATATTTCTCTTTCCTCTATCATAGATAACAAAAATATGAAAAAGTAAAATTTATTAAAACAGAAATGTTTCTCAACAAATTTTATAATTTTTAATAAAATTTATTTAATAATAAAAACATATTTAAAAAAGTATATTAATAGTGTCATAAACATTTCGTGTCATTTGTGTTATCAAGGATAGTCCTTTGACTAAAAGTCTCATAATAATCACATCAAATTTCTAATGAGCATAAAATAAAACGAAAATAATTTATATATACTTCCTTTTTCCTTAATCTCATGTTTATCCTATTTTTTTTTCTATATTTCTTTTTTTTCTTCTTTTTCTTACTTATTATAACTGTTATTTTTCTCTTTATTTCTTTTCTTCTTATTGTTTCTCTCATTGTTTCACTCCAATCCACCTCAAATTAAGCAGATAGATATTACCACTCAATACAAAAAGACTCGTGTTGCAACACCCACAGCATTCATCTCCCGTTTATCTAAACAGGAATACCATTTTCATAAAAAAAAAATTCGTTTTTAATGCTTAATATCTTACATTATTGCAAAAGCGTCCTTTTGCTAATAAAAGTTTGAGTACCCTTTAGCTCAACGTTTTCACATTTGAGGCACGTTCAAACCAATTTGCAAAAGGCCAAAACTTTTTCCTGTGTATAATCTTCGTTTGCAGCTCATTTCACATTAAGAACCTATCTAGATAAACATATGTAAAAACATTTTTAATTTTTTTAATAAAATTTTATATAATCTAAAATTAATTTATGTATAAATTAATTTTATTTTATAATTTTTTTAAAAAAATTTCTTAATAAATATTCCTAAAAACGGCCTAAATGAGATCCTCACGCAATTCAATCAAAACATAGTTTGAAAACAAAACAAAAAGTGAGAAAAGAAATATTCAAAAAACCACGCCACCTAAATTCTTATCTCTATTTTATCTACGCATACGATTCCACATGTAAACCTCATTTTAATATTCCTTCCTCCATCACTTTTTCCATTTCTCTCAGCAACCTCATTGTACATGTGATTGTGAACTTTCTTATGGAAGCAAGAAATAAACAAATACCAAAAATAACAGTAACTAAAATTTTCTTAACCTCTCGTGACTAATTTCATTCTATTATTCTCTCGTATTAGCTCCATTTACAGACCTTCCGATAAAGATTTAGAATCAATTTGTGCTTAACTCTTATAAAAGTTTATATCAAATAATTTTTTTTCAAAATCTAAGGCATGTATATTGATTTCCTATTTTCTTAATTTACAAGCAATTCATCAGCACAGATGTATTTGATTTTTGATTTTTGATTTTTGATTTTTGATTTTTGATTTTTGATTTTGATTTTTGATTTTTCACATCAATATTCATAGAATAAATAATGATAGGACCTTTTTGTGGTTTAATTTAGGTATTTTTTGTTGTGGAAGGTTCTAATCCATGTTTGAAAGGAAGAGATAATAAGGAAATAAAAGAAAGAGGAAAGTGGGAAAAACCTTGATTCCCTGCTTAATCTGCTCGGCTTGGACGCGCTTGTCGAGATCGGCGACCATGCGGAAGCGGCGGCGGTGGTTCTTGACGAGAGTGACGGCGGATCTCCATCGGCGGAGAGCTTCGACGGAAGGATTTTTGTGCTCGAGCTCGAAATCCTTGAGGAGGTTCTTCTCCATTGTTTGGGATCAGAAGAAGAGGAAAAGAAGGTTTGAATTTTAAAGAGGCCAGCGAGGGAATCGGTGAGTGAAGCCTCGCAGATTCTGTGGCGCAGTGGTGGAAAACGTACACATAAATGGAAGGGGAAGGGATTGAGAAGTGGGAATAGGTGAGGATGTGTCCGCGTCCCCGCGATAACCACTATAGTCTTACGGATATATATATATATATATATAGAGAGAGAGAGAGAGAGGAGGTATGTACTTAAAAAGGGGTACCACACCGGCTGCTCATATGTACTTGAAAATAGACTTTTTATCATCTGAAGTAATGTCACAGTTGATGGTATAAATGGCTTAATAATTTGGTCTTTTAATTAAGATTTCAATTTTTAAAATATTATTTTATTGTAAAATGTACCGATATAGTGGATGGGCGGTTATTTTAATGTTAAATAAGAAGTTTTAAATATCTCATTATTACAAGAAAAAAAATTCAACTTACATGTGATTTTTATAAAAGAAAAACTTATTTAGTTTAAAGATTTTCATATTTTTAATTAATAAATTTTTTTCTTAAATGTAACTTTTTAAAAATCATAAAAATTAATAATTTTATTATATATAATAATTTATAATTAAATAATAATTAGCATGTTTAAATTAAAGGGTAAATGATTAATTAGATTGTCAAATTTATACAATTTTAAATTCATGCATGGTAAATGATTAATTAGATTATCAAATTTATACAATTTTAAATTCATGCATTAAAAATCATCTTACCAATACAAAAGTATTAAACAAAACCAATTAAGTTATAAAAGAATACATTTGCAAAGGGACCAATAATGCATACAAGGATTATGTTGAGCCTATGTCACATCACAAATAATCATATTTGTGAATGTCCATTTATTTACAACATTATGGATAAATTTAAAATTGAAAAAAATAAAATAAAATAACTAACATACAAGAAAATGCAAATTATCAAAACTTAACGATGATATCATTCTTATAGTTTTTTTCACATGTTATGAATGTTTTGTTATAATCACTTGATATGCACTTATTGTTTTATGTGATTAAACACATGAATGAAAATTATGTTATAGAAAAATATATTTAATAAAGTAATTTTTTTTAAAAAAAAAACACTTACCTAACTATAAGGAGAATAAATTAGAACAATCCAAAATTTTTAGATTGGAAGGTTATAGTTTAACATTCCTCTTGTGACTCACACTTTTACTTTATATGTTAGAATAAGTTCCTTTTTATATTTGAGAAGTGGGGAATAAGAAGGCAAGACAACATAACAAGCCTAACAATTAAAGGAAAAATAAGATGCATAAATTAAATTAAAAGACAACATTTTTCTTTAAATAAAAGTTGAATGGTATGTGAGAAAGAGAATTTTTCATCTTTACTCATTATTTATTGCTCTTGTACACTACACATAATTTTTTTTTTTATCGACCCTAAGCCCATTTAGAGGCTAATAGGAGCACACATTCCAATGCAATCAAAAGTCCATAATATGAAAATGACAAGACTCTAATTAAGTTGGTATGATCAATGTATAATGCGAAAATGCCCACCATTTCTATATGAGTGACATTCATGTTGCATCTTTAGGAACCTTTCCCGATATTGTCATACAAGCAACTTATGTGTCATTAGAGACAAGCATGAAAGTCTTAAAGATAGGTAAATGTCCTATCAAACCCTTCCACCTAATTCTCACCACCCAACACTTGTAAATACCTAAGATCTTCTTTCTTAAGTACTAAACACTCTAGTGTTGTTACATTGTTGGAACTCATCCTCACTTATGTGTTTGAGTGTTTGTAGATAATTGTCAAAAACATTCATCTAACATAGACAATCACCATAAATGATTTCAAAATACATTTTTATCCAACTAGCGTGTGTTAGTTTTTGTCATATTCTAATTCTTATGATCAATTCTCATTTGTGTTCCCATTTTCCACTTTTATATGTGGCTAGACAAAGATTAGAGACAAAGCTAGAACAAGTCTTAAACAATGACTAATGAACCATAAGGTGCTAGTTAATGATTCTTAAGAACATCACCTACCTATTGAAGTTATTTAAATATTGTTTTGCTTGAAGTCATTTTCTCTTTCTCTAACTTATATCATGTTGCAATCATCAATATCTTATTCTCTTGTTGCATCAACTAGTCTCAAACTACTAAGATGTTATTTCTCATTCATTTGATTGTTTACTAATTTTATAGATGGTTGGATTTGTGGGATATCCAAATTTGTTATCTAATCAATTTATTGGTTGAATAAACTAATATAATTTTTTTGAACCTGTGTAACATTCATACATTGACTTTGTTCAATAGTATCATGTTGTTACACACCAAATCACTAAATTATTTAGTCGATTTTGGTTAAAAATAAAAATGAGGAAGATGTTTGACTTCATATAATTTAAAATTTTCATCTTTATTTAAATGCAAAATAGTCATAAAATGCACCAATCCGTCTATGATACTAAATGATGAATTTTAATGAAATAATAATAATCAATCTTAATAAAATAATGACGCAAAATATATTATATGTTTAGAACACACAAAATAATCACATAAGCTTAGGAAGCTTGTACTCAAAGAAGAGTTTAAATCCATTTTTTTTTGTATTTAGCAAAATCACAAATAATAAAATGAGAAAGGACTCCTCTTTATTTAACAACTAGGGTTTCTTAAAATACCTTTAAGGTTGTAGATTCTCAAAACATGACTATAAAGAATGTCCATAAAATCAAACTTTTTGACAACTATAATTAATCATGGTAGTGGAAGAGTCAAATGTTACAATAAATTTCTTTTTAGGCATATGATTTAACATGACTTCATACTTTGACACGTTATCAGAACCCTTAACTTTCATATAAGTATTATTCATAACTTGACCAAGAGATATGTCTTTAGGTTCATCAATTTCTATTGGTTGATTATTCTTTATAGTTTTCCTTAAACAACGAAAAAAATTAGTACCAAAATAGTACTTAGAAAGGATAATCACATATGTAAAGGACAATAACCAATTAATGACTTGCGAAGAAAGACTAATTGATAGAAATTGTGAAACAATAAAAAAGATAACACACCCACAAAAGAAAAAAATGAAGAGGCAATACAGGCTTTGTGTGTGGTAAAAAAGAGTTAATGACTAAAATATGATTTCTTTTTCAATCTAACTTAATGACACAAAATAACTATATATACAAGAGGAATACTTGACCGTGGTTAACAATGGTTGTCCAGTAGAGGAAGAAATAAATTACACATGAAAAGATTGAAGCTTTTTTTCTTTTGTTCTCACATAGATTGGCGAGAGTTTAGAAGCTTATGAAGAAAGCTTTCTATTGATTTTAATTATTATTAAAAGCTTTATAAATTTTTAATGTGTTGTCAAAATATTATTGGTTATGTCTACCGCATCATATTTTAGATCTATCATGCTCAATTGCAACCTATTGGTGGCCATCACCCGTAATAACCTATTTGTAGTAACTCACATTCATCTGAACCCAAACCAAATCAAATTTGAATAGACAATAGTTGATGATGAACCTTGTTTTTCTTTATTTTTATAGGATTGAACTTTTGCTATCCAAGCCTATTTGATGCATACCCTTAGTTTAATAGTTCATTAATGTCATGCTTGCTAAGAAAAAAATATGAGAGTGAAAATAATATTAACTATTTGATTTAGAGAAAAATAAAGTGAAAATAAGATGAAACTCATTAATGTCTATTTTTCTTTAGTTCTCATCTATTTTTATTCATCTCTCTATTCTTTTTCTTATTTTTTTTTTATTTCTTTCAGACAAACATCTTTAACTCTCATTTTTTAATCTATTTCATTTTTTTTTATTTTCACCCACTTTATTTTTTTTTTCTACCAAACCAATCCTTAACATAGGTATAGAGGAAAAAATCAGAAAAGGCAACCCAAATAGCGATTCTATTATTTGATAGAAAAGGCCGCATAGAACTTGATTAAAGTAATCAAATCTACTAATTTTTATGCAACACGTTTATTATATTACAATTTTTACTTTTTAGTACTTTAACTTCAGACCCACTTTAATAATGTATTTGGTTTTATATATGGAAATCCTGGAATATAGTTTCGGTAAAAATTACAACAAATATATTTTCACATGCTTTTAAAAGCACCTCTCACAACAGGGGAAAAATTAAAAGAGAGAGAGAGAGAAAGAAATGTGTAATAAACTAAGTAATCAAATAAATGGCATAACTGAGAGATAAAAGTAGTGAGTTATAAAATAACGAATAAGAATAACATTACTTTTTTTTTTTTTACAAGACAATAGCATTACTTTAAAGATTATAAGATTTAGAATTTTCTAAATAATTTTTTTAGTTCTCTTGTTTTCATCACAATAGTTATCTCATTTATCATTTGTTTAAAACATCATTTTTTTATTATTATCTTTTCATGTTTCTTTATTTCTCGAGAATATACATCCATAGGAGAGTAAAAAAACAAAAAAATTCTGTCAAAAAAAGGGAGAGCCAAAAAAGTATTTTGCATTATATGTGATGTAGAACAGCCACACACACATATATATATATAATTTTACCAATTGAAGAGCAGCCATATATGTCAAAGAAGTTAAGAAAGTCAATTCAGTTTTCCATTTTATGTGGTGAAGAGCAGCCATATGTCAAATTTAGGGAAGCCAATTCTTTTTTCTATTTTCAGGTACAATATGTTCAGTGTCTCGACCAGAGCTTTGAAAATCAAATTCGATTTGCCGATCGACTCAAAAAAATTGGTGAATTGGTTTAGTCCAATTTAAACAAATAATAAAATTAGTTTTGAGAAAAAACGAATAAATAGTCAAAATCTGAAAAACTAAATTGATTCACAACGAGTCAATAAAATATACTTATTGAGACGTTGTTTTAGTTAATTTTTTTTTAAAAAAAATCAACTTAAACTTTTTGTTATTTTTCTATTCTATATATAAACTTATCATTTTTAATGAACATTATCGTATATCTTTAACATTTAAATTTAAATCTTATGATATATTTGATCTGAACTTTTATTTATACTTTAAATATTAAAAATTTATAAAATAAAATTTTTAATTTTTAATGTTATAAAATTATGATATTATATGTTTTAATATTAATTTACATATTATTTTATTGATATTAATTAAACCTCATTTTAATTATGATTGAGGCATTAAGTCTTAAACTAATGTCTTAACCAACTCGAAGAGGAATCTGATTTTAAAAATATTGGTTTATACTCACCGAATGCTTACAAAACCTCTCAAGCATGTTATGCGTTTATCATGTTATTTGATGACCTGCTTTTATATGTATAGACACACACTTCATTCAAACGTACGTATAATATTTAAAAAGCTACTTTTTTTTTAATGCAAAAAAATGAATTTTTTGATCCGTTAAAAGCTACTTTAATTTGTTAATAGTTGACCGAGAATCCGAGAAATGTCTAACTAGTGTTAATTAAACCAGACTATTGCTTAAATTAAAAAAAGTAATAACTCAAGCAGTCCCATTATAGTTACTCAAGTCCCGCAATGCATAGGTGCCATGCTGATTGATTCATGTGATGTCATGTGACTCTGAACCCTCTTGCACTTATAGGAAGAACATTCATATAAGAATTAACCAAATGAAGAACCAGATGTAGGATTTTATTTTATTTTTTTTCCTTTATTTGCATCCTGCAGACCCAAGAGACTTTAATTAATTATTTGCAAATTGAATCTGAATGATCTCTTCAAAGAAGCCAACTACTTCCCCATAAAAGGCATCTTTTGTTTTCGCCTTTCATCCACACACAAGAGTACTTCTGAGTAGGTGTGATTATTCTCTATAAAATATTTTTATTTTTTAATAAAATTCATGAATATCTACGTATATCCATAAAAATTGATAAAATCTAAAACTATATACTTAACACATACTTGCATAGATATGAGAGCACAGACAAGTCAAATTTTTATTTTACAGGACAAGTACCAAACCATGTCCACCTTGTCCTATTGTGATTCTTGTCGAGTATCTTTATCGTTTTGTTTGTTACACAAAACATGCCGAGGAAAGAAGTGAGAGAGCAACAAAGTGCGAAGTCGACAAAATCTTTGGTTTAGCAGAAACAAAGTAACAAAGAAATATTAAAAAATTGAAGTGGTTTAAATGTTTGGATTTGCATCCAAATGTTCACGGTTCATTCCATGTTTATCGTTTTACCCTTTCTTTTTGGTAATAGCTCATGACACTCGTATAGCTCGTGGAGCAACGTTTATTTTTTAATATTCAGCTCTCGAAGAAGCTGAAGCTATCGTTCTGAAATCGAAGAAGGCCTTGCTTTCTCTTTTCCTTCTTTGCACGATCACAACTGGTTGGTTGAGAAGAGGTGTCGTTGCTCAAGTTTCATCCTATCTCCTTTTTTGTTCTTTTTTACATGAACACTGACACTGGTTGCTCCTGAGGGTATCAAATTTGCATTGATTTGCTTCTTCTTCCACGATCTGTTTCGTTTTGCTTCAATCTAGTACATATATAATTGTTTAGTTGTTTTCTTTTTAATTTTGATCTGGTAATTTTTTTCCCTTTCACTATTGTCCGTCAATGTCCATGTGATGCATTTTGAATGCACCATATTCGATTATGTTTGTATCATAATTGGTTACGTAATTTTAAATTGTGTAGTTTTGTTTTTATTTTTTTAATTCGTAAATTAAATTTTAAAAATACTTTTATGTTGAAATAATTTGCAATTCAAAATTGTAGAATATGTAGTTTGTATGTTTTGTGTTAAACCTAAACCTATGTACTTTGAAGTTCAAACTTGTTATATATATATATATATAGAGTGTTTTAAATCTTTGGATTTGTATTATGTACATCCTTTTTATTTTTTATTTTTTTGATTTTTTAACCTTTGAATTTATATATCAATGTCTATGGATAAATAAATTTTATAAGATAAGTGTGTAATGTAAAGGTCATATAATTGATTATGCTTCCTCCACAATTGATTATATGACCTATAATTGATTATTTAATTGTTTAGAATTAACTTTTTTTAAAATATCATATAATTAATTATGGTTTTGTCATAAATGATTTTATGATAATTAAAGTGAGTTTTTTTAGTTTTTGAAATGAGTCAAGTTGTATTGAAAAATAAAATTAAATAACTTATAAAAGTAGTTGAGGATAATTTTATATTTTTGTTATAAATTTTGTTTTTATTTTTCTTTTTATTATCTATTCAATCAATTTAATTTAAATATTTTTGTTACCTTTGTTCTATTTATTTATCTTTTATCAAACAACCTAAAAGTATTTTTATTTTTCATATATTTCTCTTCTTTTCTCATCTCACATATCTATCTCCTCTCTCTATTTCTTCTCTCCTTATCAAATATAGTGTACACAATTCTAACCAAATCAAGTAAGACCACAATGACAAACAAAATTTTCTAATTGAGTATTTGACGCAATTACATACTTAGAACTCAAACTTGAGATAACTGATTAATGATAATTAACTATTTTTTATATTATATAATATAAAATAATAATTAATATTTAAAATATGCACATATTAGCATATGTAATGTACATGATAAATGTTTATTTTATATAACTAAAATTTACAATAAAAATATTTTAAATAAATAAATTATAATTAAAATTGATAATAAATAAATATTTTTTAACATATAAATGATATTTTAGGTTTATGATAAATAATTTGTGATATAAAGCTATTTTTAACTATGACTTTTTTTTAATATTCAATTTAGAAACAAATATAAAAATAATAGATTGAAAGAAATTTCTTTTTTTAATTTTCTAAAAATACTCTCATTGAAAAATACATACTAAAAATTCTCTTGTTTAAGATAAACATTATAATTTATGTCATGATTAAATAATTAATACTTTTGGTAAATATATAATTGCAAGGAGTATCTCCTAATGGTTAATCAAGATTATCTCCTTTGGAATGAAGGCATTCAAAGTTAACTAAGGTGGGTTGTTCTCTTTCAATCAAATTTTTTTCATCAAATTTCTAACCACTTACTTAAGGAAACCAAGTCTATTAATACTCAAACCAACTCATATTGATGATAAAATAATTAATATGATAACATATATTTAAGTGTAAAAATATATATAATATTCTTAAGTTTAAAAATATTTTTATATTATATAAATTTATTTCAATATATTTTGTCATATAATTGACAATATCTTAAATTATTATAAAAATATTTTTTGGTTATTTCAATTAAATAAGTAATACATATTAGGAAAAAATATGTTTTCAATTTTTTAACTTTTAGAATTCTTTGATAATAGTTCATAAACTAAAATTTGACTAGTGTTGATCCTTAATTTATTCTTTTTGTTGCTTTTTCATTCTTATAATCAATTAAATTCGTTAAACAATTGTGTGATGTTACTTTTATTATTTAATTGCAGTTTATGAATATTATTTTTTTATCAATTAAAAATCATAAAAAATATTTGGCTAAAGTGTTTAAAATATATCAAACAATTTCTTATAATTAAAAATTATGAAAAATTACTTCTCCTTTTTCCTCTTCTTTTCCTTCTTGAAAAATATAGATTAGATAAATGCAAGTCAAAATTCAAATCAACAAACTCAAACCCAAACCAAAAATTAGATATGACCTTATCTTCTTCAATCTTAGGATGTGAGTGTGATCATTGAAGGTGATGATAATGATGACAACAATTCAAAAAATTAAAGCTTGACTCCAAGGAAGGTGTCGCAGGCATTGTGGTTTTGGTTGACGTGGAGGAGTCAAAAGGTGTAATAAAAATCTTCAACAGTTAAGGATGTGAAACATAGAGATCTTGATCAAACCACAACTTCAATGACATTGTCATTTTTTTTTTTTTTGCCTAATTCCCCTTTGTGTGAAGTGCAAGGTGCACCTTAACTTCAATCTCATACTAGTCAAAGACATTATGAAATTTGCAACAAGGAATGGATGAAGCTTTAGAAAAAGATGTGGATCTATGAATTAGGTTTGTTGTCATTGTTTTTGCTTGTGTTTGTAGGGAACATGGTTCCTATGGATCACAGGTGGAATCAATATGGTCTTGAAGTGTACAATTTTTGTGGTTTATGTACGAGTTTACACCTTGGTCCAATTAGATTAGGCATTTGAGGTTTTATAAAGGTGTAGCGAGATAAGACATTTGAGTTTAGCTTTTTGTTCTAGAGTTGGTGGAATGTTTTTTGTGATCTCAGAGTGTTGTTGTGGGTTGTTGCATTTGGACTTGGAAAATTGCTCTTGTGTTATAGTCAAAAGAGTTAAAAAAGTGTACTCAATTGAGAAAGATTAATTAGAAGTCTTGTTATGAGGTAACATGTGATGTTGTTGTTTAGATAGTATTTTTAAGGTCATTATTAAGAAGAATAATGACTCAATAATATTTTCACTACATCTTAAATTATTAATTTT
>JAMLFT010007431.1:0-14792 GCA_026544285.1 Pachyrhizus erosus
TTAAATTTTTTTATGACATAATAAGTTAATAAACTTTCAATCAAAAGATTTATGAAACCAAAAAATTATTTAAATAAAAAAACTAATATATGTATTTTTAATATTTGATAAGATTTATTTAATATTTTTTAACAAAATCTAAATTGGATCATTGTAAAAAATGGTAATAATATTTGTACAACAAAGCCAACCTAAAGGGGAAGAGATTCAGATAGTGGCAGAAAACTATAGACTCTACTACCATCATGATTTATTATTACCTTCTTTGCCATTTAGAAAGCGCCGCCATTCAGTTCGTGGACACTCATTTGAATCCTAACAATGAAAATAATACAAATGTAAATTAGCAACATATCAAAACCAAAAACCATGAATTAAGAGGCTCTAAACCAAACAAATATTATATAAAGGAGTTGTTAAAGATGCCTCAAAGTAAAAGAAAGTTAAACAATCTTATATTTAATGATTACTACAATTCTCTCTATATAAATTATGCAACCCCATACATAAAGTCTTATCAATGATATCAAGAGCATTTACCTTGATTGTTTCTTTCTTAGATAGAACATATTTTCAATTTATGTATTTTTGGGAAATTTAATTTTAATTCTTAAATTTTAATTTTAATCAATATGAAAGATAAATTTTTTTAAAGTTCATAAATTAAATTTAATCAAAGTTAAAGGATTATTGTTTTCAAGTCCTTAGAACTTAAAAAAAAATTTAAGTCGTTATGCACAGAATGACCAAACAATATATTATGAATTTGTGATAATTTTTTATTATTAAAATTTGATTTTTATTTTTATAATATAATAATATAACTTTTTACGATTTAAAATTGTCACAAATTAGGAAAGAAAGAAAAAAAAAAACCTAGGTGCTTCCCTTTCCTCTTCTTTATTTCTCAAAGCTCAAAATTTATTCCTGCAATTGCATGAACTACCTAATAAGAAATATATGCAATCAAAAGTATTTAGTAGCCAAAATATATTATTGTTGATGATTTAATCAAGCCTGAGTAGGAGTTTCAATCATGATTCTCTATAGTTTTACATTCATATTATGTCCAACTGAGCTGCAATCTTGCCATTGGATTTCCTTGGCAGTCATTCTCAACTCTTATGCAGCATCTTTCAACACCAAATTTGCCTTCTCAGAGTGCAACTCGTACACTTCTAAAGAAGCTTCTCGAATCTTCTAAAAACTTGCTTCCAGGATTCTTTGGTTTCGATGCCAAGGTCGTTTTCTCGTCCTTCTTCATGCGGTGTAGCGAAAATAAGAAAAAATGAGAAAAATATCATGAACCATCCCCACCACCCTTTTAAAACGCTCTAAAAAAACTACCAGATTCAGAATATTGCTACGATGGCGCTACCTATCCCTCCCCTCTCAGGCATGGCCCAAAAAATATATTTAAATTTTTATTTTATTTCATTTTTCTTCCTATCTAAGATCATACTATTCATCACATTTTATTTTTTCCTTCCTATTTTACTTTTTCTTTTATCTGAGTATCAAATAGCACGTGAATGTTCATTCATCATTTTTCTATATAAATATTCACGCGTGCGTGTACCTTTCTGCCAGGAACAAAGTGAATATTTGGTCCCTCGGTGACCTCTACTGCAACAACACCAGCAAGCTGAAATGCAAATCCAATCGTATACAAGTTAATATCAACAAACTTAATTTGATTGGATCCCCTTTAGAATAATTAAGTTGTTTAATTATCAACAATATAGATAGCTAGTTGCAGATCGGAAACAAAAATAACCTGGTAAAGGTCCGCGTATGAAACTTTTTTAAGCTGAAGTTTGGTCTTCACTATTTCTGTTTGGGAAAAAAACCAATTAAAATAAAAATGAATGGCTAGAATAAATAAGCAGGCTGAAAAAAGTGTTGATTTGGGTGAAATCAAGGGAAGAAGAAGAAAATAAATTGACCACAGTATTGAACTGCCTTGTCTAATTCCATGTTTTCTTCCTTTTTCAACTCTTCAGTCCTTAATCTGATAGAACCGTTGGGGCCTCCTTTATTGCTTTTGGCATCGTAGGTAGCAGCATCGTTCCACCTGCATGCCATTAATTAACAGTCTGAGAATTATATTAGAGTGTATCTAGAGTAACTGTAATTTTAACATTTCAGGAAAAAAAAAAAAAAAAAGCTTTCTTGTTTGGATGAATTTGGTACTTTTTTTCGATTCTTTTTCAACAATTGAATAATTTATGATTTTTTTTTCAATAGTTTATTTTACTCAAACACGTTCTCTCTAAATTATTTACAAATTTCCCAACAAATTTTCCCTTCATAGTTTCAGACTTTTTTGATTTAAATATGTTTTTATACTTTATAAAATTAGTAAGTTTTGGTTTTAATTCTTATAAAAAAATTAGTTTTTATTTTTTAAAAAATAAAAATTTAATTTTTAATATTTATTATTATATGATACTGGTTAATAATTTATGTATTTAATGAAAGGTTAAATAATATCTACAATAATCTATAATACAATGTCAACATATAATATCTTAAAAATATTTATTTTTTAAAAATAATTATTATTTATTTACCTTAAAATAAAATTTAAAGATTAAAATTAATAATTTTAGAGTTGGAAGGAATTAAAACTAATTTTTTTTATGATGACCAAATCTAAAATTTATTTATTTTATAGGGACAAAAATCAATAAATTTAAATTTTAGCAGAATGAAAAACAAAAAAAAATTGATTAGGATAAAATTAAAATATTTATTTTATAAGGACTAAAAATATATTTAATTTCTTTTTAGTAGTACTAGATGTATGAATCAATTGACATAAATTATTTTAACTTAATATGTGATTAATGTTTATTAATTACATATAGTGTACAATTATTATTTGTAAAAGATATATGTAATTTATTTAAAATTAAATGCTTTTTTTACTATGCAAAAGCCAATTTTATTTATTATATTTGAACGAAATTAATTATCTTTAAATCAATTTCCAGCATAAACTTATTTAAAAAAAAAACCCTACTATGATTATAATTGATTATAGTAATAAATAATCATACATAAAATCATTATTAAAAAATATAATTTATGCAAGTGTGTTAAAACACCCTTAACGGTACCGGATACGAGTAAGAGAATTAGAAAGAAAGAAAAATATAAGGCTGTGTTTGATGTCGCATTAAGTGAAGTTCAACCCAAAGCTTTGTTTTCTTATTTTTGGTAAAATTAGGATGAACATCTTGAGAACGCGATATTTGCTTTAAATCAGGCACACTAAGTAGTGACGTACGCTAATTGAAGCATGAAAGGGGCACATTTATTGCTGGTGATGAGAGTGCGAAGTTCACTTCGAGCCATCTCTATTTCCTTGAGATATTCTTCGTCAACAACAGGTTCGGCCATTGTCAAAGTTAGTATGGGGTTGTGTCGTGGGACAAGCAAGTGCTTATTTTGGCATGACCGTGAAGGGTTTACTAAACATATAAATAAACGATGGAGACTCGAGAGAGAACACAATGATGCTGATGTTGATTGCAAGTAAAGGATTAATTTCAACTTTGTTGCTCGCACAGGAAAAAGAATTGTTTATTTGGTCAAGAAAGGAAAAATACTTTGTTGCCGTGTGTTTCCATCCAAAGAAGAAGATTCATTACAAACGTTAAATGCGTTTAAGTTTTCACTTGGGGTTGTGTTTGATGCTTGTCCAACTGTTACGTATTTTTGGTTGAATGGTCAGATAGTGATGTAGCTAGATAACTCAGTGACGGATAGCTTAGCTGATATTGGAGAAATGTTGCTGGTGAAATTTGTTTAGAAATTTTAGATAAATTAACTTTGAAATAGATAATCACTTACTATAATTCTAATCGATAAATAAAGTTTTTATTTGAGACTTAGAATCAAAACTTCTTTTTTATAAGAACGAACAATATTTTCAACTTAAGAAAAATATATGACTTAGACGTTCAACTGGATTTTAATTAGGACTTCAATTATTATGAAATTGTTATCATTAATCCTTTTTAATCAAAATCTGAATATTATTAATATTTTGTAGACTTTGATAAGTGTGAAAACTTGTATGAAAAGCATTTAATTTAAGCGAAGCATCTAAATAAAAGTAAATATGTAGATAAATTAAAAATAAAATAAGTTTTGAGAAAACAAAATGAAGGTTAAGAAGTTATTAAGTTCTAAAACTATTGAAAAAATGGTGTACAAACTTTAAAAAATTAAAAGGTAAAAGTGTAAATAATAACTAAAATTATTAAGTGAAAAAAATTTTGAAGTTTGGAGAATAAATGAAGAATTATAAAGTAAAGTTTAGAGAAAAATAAGGATTAGGAAGTAAATAAGTCAAAGTATAAGTGTGAAAGTAAAATTTTATATTAGATAGATATACATAAATTGAACATATATAAATGATGAAGACTCATAAATATTATTTTAAGGTTATGAAAAAATTAAAGTTTTGTATTGAATATAAATAAATAAATTGAATAATATATAAATGAAAATTTTTTATAAATTTAATATTTTAAAATTTAGATTAAAGATAGTGTTGAATTTATTTATATAATATATTTGTGATTTATTGGTGTAAGATTTCTTCTCAAATGTAAAATGCTTGTAATATGTTTATAGAAGTTGTGAAAATACTCCACCAAATAAAAATTGATCATAGTAATTTATTTATAAATTATTTAACATGTGTATAACAAACAGATAACTTCTTGACCAAAAATGCATTTGAGCTTCTTTTACCATCAATCGCCTGTTATATTGATTTGGAGCGTACATCTTCTCAATATTTCAAACAACTTGCATACCTTTTCCATGAGTCTTTCTATACCAATTGGGACATGTCTATCATATCACACAATATAATCTTCAACTAGGTGCATAAGATAGTTCTCCATAGTAACTCCCAATCATTGATAACTGTTTGAAATCTAACTAATATAAAAAAAATTTAAAATCGAATTGTCAACTGCATTTTGACATATTAAAATCATAAGTTAAAAAGTTATTTTTATTAACCTTAAACACATGATAAATCCAACAACATTATACATCTAATGATTGATTAATTATAAAATAACTCTAAAATAAGATATATAAATCTCTAAATTCATTAAATTTTTTATAAATATGACTAAATCTTTAACGTAAAACATTGTTCATTCTAATTTATTATATTTATTTACTATATCTTATAAATTTACTGGCTTAAACGTCTAAATATTTTTATAAATACTCACTACTTTGACTTAATAAATAACTTGGATAGTTAAAAAAAAAAAAAAACTCTTATACAAGTACACTTTCATTTCTCAAAAGCCTCTAAAATTAAATCACTTAGAAAAAATTCTATGCAAGACAAGTAAAAGGTTATGAGAATACTTAATAAGTTGTTTTACTGCTACAGTGCAATGAGATTGAAGAATCCTGTTTATGATGAATTAATCTTGACTAGACCTTCTTCATATTTTCGTAGTGCGATGCATTTATAATGTCTTCATCTCGAAACATGATACATGTTCCTAATCTTCTTAAATTAATCATAACTGCCACAAGTTGTTGTGTTTAAAATATTTGACTATGCTTGTTTTCGACCTTTTGCTTTCGAGAAGGGCCACGAGGAAGTGGCCTAATGGTTGTCACAACTTAAGAATATGGTACTTTATTAACGCGTCATTATCACTGATTGAAGGCATTAGAAATATTTGGCCAATAAGGACGAATAAAATTACATATGTCATGCCTCACTATTCCGTCGAACACAGACGTAGACAATATTATTCTAAAAACTTGTAATTAGTGTTAGACACAATTTATTTAATGTTTATTAAAAAAGAGATAGATACAAAATTTGCACATCAAGTAAAATTTAAATGTGTGAAGATTATTTCTTAATTTAAATAAGAAAAAATATTTAAATAAAACTCTTATTTCCGATACTATTATCGTTAGAAGAACTATACAGGTCCTTTGGGTGCAGAAGACTCATCATGTAGTATTTGATGATCCTTGACTAACTGCAAAGGATTTACTTAATGGTCTCTCTTCGTAAATCTGGAATATTCGAAGGTATTATGTTATTAATCATCATTAAGGAGTGATAACTAAGTTATCTTGAAGAGGATGGATACATAACTTCACATGTTCTCTTAGATAAGTCAATGGGCAATTGGGCCTTTTTTTTTACGAGACTACAAGAATTTTGTTTCAGTAGAGCACATTTATTATGAATGACAATATAAATCTTTTTAATTATTTAATTCAACTCAATATGCATGACTTGAACTAAAAACTCAATCTTTAATGATATGGATAAATACTAAAATTAAATACACAGTACACGCGTCCGGATGATTAAGAAAAAAATAACTAAAAAAAACTCAAGAAAGTTGAAACTTAAATTAATTTTTCTTTTAAATGATAGATGTTTCAAATCTCATTCTATGTAAATATTAGCAATTGAATACATCAAACTACTTCAAATGTCAAATAAACATCACGAGGCTAGCATCTCATGTTAACATAAGGTACCAATTCGAGCACAGTTGTTTCATACGTCTGTTTATGTCTTAAGTAGCTCATTAGACTAGTTCACTTGTCACACATGTCCAACTGTTACCAACAAGGTCTTAAATGATCCATTAGATCAGCTCAATAGTTAGACATGTTTAATAATTACTGTCACATAACCCTTTCTCATATTTAAAGATAAATCTCTCATCTTTAAAGAAAAAGATAATTCACTATTCACTAGGGATAATGCTAAAAGGACTATAAATATCTAATGTTAGCGATACAAGGTATGCAATATCTCTAACCTTTGTCACTTTAATTATGTTCTTACTAATTTAAACGTCAAAGTCAATTTATATGATTGTTCTCTTTTATTTTCGACTTGAAGACTTGTGAGAGGTGTGTTCTCGCTAGTTCAGTTGGAAGATAATCACATATCTAACATGATCATGATGTATGCGATCATTACTTTTAGACTAAATTGAAACAATAATAATAAATGAGAAAATGGTAAAAATTATGATTAAAATTTATATAAAATACTTGAAATGTTAAATTAACAGTTGACAAAAATATTTTATGTGACTCGTAATTAATAATAAATTAAAAATTGTGAAGGGCGTCCTGCCCGGCCCCCTTTCCATTAAATATGCTTTGTAAATAATTGCTTATTTTTGTATAGGGACCACGATCACATGTTGAAGATTCTTGATAGAGATGTGCAACTTCATTCATGTTGGAAGGAGAGGAAAGTTATAGATTTTTTTTTTATTACTTACGCAAACATGTTTCTTTTATCGGGAAGACAGTACAAATGTTGTTTGGCCAAGATAAATTTTTTGTTTGCGTAGCCAGTGAAACTGAATATGAAGGTTAATTCTCGAATTTGAATACATATCTAACAGGGTTTTATCAAAAGACAAAAAAAATTATTCTGAAGGAAGATTTCAATGTAAAAACAAATGGACCTATTTTTTTATTTATTTTTCCTTTGATAAAAACCATGTATTAGATAGGATTCAGATTTTTCATTACAATCTGTCTATGTCAGATTGAATGTAAAACAAATACACTATACAAGATTATCGTTCTTTATCACTTATATATATATATATATATATATTAAATTATAATCAATTCCATTAACAATAATTGAATCTCTTTGCAGATTCTTTCTTAGAGTGTAACACATTTTTTTTAATTTAAAATTCAAATTATTTGAAATTAGTAATATATATATATATATATATAACTTTTTTTATAATTTTAAATATTATTTTGATTATAAATTTTATAAGTTTTATTTGAATTAACTATTCATATCCCTTTTATAATTTTAAATATGTTTTCTCTTAAATATTTTTCAATTTTATTTAAATTAAAAAATATTTTTTCTATGCAACAATACACATACTGATTTGTGTCAATGCACCAATATATGTTTAATCTTTATTTATCAATTCATTATATTATTGATTATGTAATAAACTATTTTTTACAAATTAAATATGAAATGCATGACAATTCATTAGAAAAATAATGTTCGAAATGCCGATCTATCTAATTACATAGTGACTTATCAATAATATTATTGTTATTAAGTAAATTGTACTATCTTTTCATAAGAAAATCAATATATTTTAACCTATTTAAAGTTAACGAATTTTTAGATTCATCATTTTCTCTTGAGATAACTCTCAATATCGTTAAGAGTTAATTTAATTACATATTTTGTGAGTTTTAAAAAAAATACATATTTTGTGACTTAAAAAACAAAACAAAAAAATTTACGAAATTCCTCCATAGGAAAAAATAGGAATTTTTTAAGGCGTCGTTTATCTTTTAAAAAATAGATAGTAGTATTTAATTACCACCACTAAAAGATTTATTTATATTAAAATAAATTAAACTTTTTCGTACAATTTTAAAATTAAAAGAAAGATGAGTGAAATTCAATCCATGGAGGAGGAGAACAGGGTAAATACTAATTATTATTCTTAGGAATTAAGATTTGAAACCGTTAAGTGAGTCCATTTAGAAGAAGATAAGATACAACAACAACCATTCCAAATTCTTTTATTGTTTTTCCACTTTCTACACGCAACAATAGCGGGGCTATGCATATTGAATATTCTGTCTAACTCGGAAATTCCACTATCAATAAGTCTATATCTATTGGTGTAGTGTGGGGGGAAAGGTAGGTTGGATAGTGAGTTAGCTAGCTAGTGAAATTAATTGCCACTTCTTTGATCTCCCGTCCTTTTTTTTTTTATATAAGCTGAGGAAGCTGATGAAAAGTGAATAAAATAAAGGTCAATCTCTGATAGGATTAGTGATAATGAAGCAAAGAAAGGAAGAAGTGGTTCCAAGCTCACTAGTACCACCACCTCCTCCACTTCCAAATTTCCGTTTCTTCTCGAAACCAAGAGCAGAAGAAAGTGTCACAAACCGAGAAATTGCCAAGTTTTGGAGGCAAAGGAAGAACGAAGAGGAGGACCACCTCTTTGCTGCTAGCAAAGCTGCCGCTAGACTCCGTGCACGCACTCTCACGGTAATTGAGTTTCATAAATACAAAATTTTTATGCAACTCTTTAAATACCTTTGACCTTGTTCTCTGATTAAAATTTAAACTTCACATCAATAATTCACATAACAAAGATTTGCGTAACCGAGAGTTCAAATTCTAATTCTAATTCTAAGCGTATAAGAAGTATTTAAGCTCTTGTCATACTTGTGATGTTGTTTAGGTTAACTTGTTGCTTCCCTGAAAGAAAAATGTTTATATAATTCGATCGGTGCATCGTATGACATAATAATATTATTATGATTCTTGCTCCCTCATCTTATCGATTTGTTTGTCCCTCACGTTATTAACTTGGCAAATTGATGTCTCACAGGAGCAAGAGTACCAGAGGTTCGAGTTGTCCCTGAAGACTGATAACGACTATGACGAAACCAAGAAAGAGAGGGTCAGATGGAATGTAGGGACAAATGTTTATTGCAAAACAGTTGCTAAGGACAAAGAAGTGCGCCTAGGAATAAAGGATTGGTTAGTATATTACCTTTCTACCAGAAAATATCTGTTGTATAGTAGTTTACATAAATGTTTATAAATTTATAAATACAAATAAGAGATTACTAATTGTACTCTCTTAATAATTCTTTTTCATATGTTATATTATTGGTTAAAATTTATTAAAAATGATTAATTTTAAATGATGTCATTTTTTATTTAATGATTATTTTTTCTTGTTCAGAAAATGTTAGAAAGAGAAAATTATTAATATTTTTCATAAGAATAATATATAAAAAATAGATTTTAAAATATTTAATAAAAATATTTAAATTAATATAAATAAATTAAAATGTAGAAAACTTTAATTGAGTATTTAAAAATTAACTTAATTAATATAATATTATTTTAATGATTATTTATAAATATTTTATTATAGTTAATATTAATTGAATAATTTTATATTTTGATTATAAATTAGGAAAAATAGTCTCTGATTTGACAACTAATCAAAATTTATTCTATCTTTTATAACTAGGAGTCGATTTATTATATTGGTATACATTAAGTGCTTGAGTTAGTTTATACAGAGGAGATAATTATTTTATTATTCTACAAGAGTGATTTTTTTATAGCTGTCATATATCATAACTAATTCATAGAAAATCAATGGTTCACACTATATTCCTCTACGACAAACAAAAGTGGAGAAAAAAGGAAGAAGAATTTGAGTCCATGCCGTTATATAAGAAATGTTTTATTATTATTATTATTATTATTCTGCAAGAATGTTGTTGCCCTTGCTATTCTAGATAGATGTAGCAAGTTGTTGTTTTTATTCAGTGATTGATTATGAATTATGATGCCACAAAAAAATTAAAACACAGTCATAATTGAGCGATTTGATTTAATTTCAGACATGTTTATTATAAGTACCAAATATTTATCAATTTTATTGTTTTTAATGAGTTTTCTTCTTCTAATCTTTATTTTTTTTTCCGACGAATCCAAATGTTTACTTTTTTTTTTTTTACAGAATCCAAAATGTTTACCTAATAAATCTAAACCCAAATTTACTTATAATAATGTAATGTTGGAGAAAAAAAAATAGAAAATCGGAAATTGAGAGATGGGACGGATCTGACCATGCATCTAGACTAGAAAAATTGCTTCACGCCTTGGATTTCCGCTGGTAGGACCCGACAACCTTTGCCCCCCAAGAAAAAAACTTTTTTTAATGTCATTTTTTATACACGGACAATTAATAAATTTTTAGGTAAGACTCCTCTAAATAAAATCAATAATGATGTGTATACGATTACGTTAATTTAAAAATATATGATGATTTAAATTTATGAAACTTCTTAAAGTTTTTTCTATTTTCATTTTAAAAATAATTTTATCTTAGGGATCTTTGTATAATATTTAATGTTGGGGAAAATAATATAATTTATAATGACATATGCAGGTGGACAAAAAGCAAATATGCATATTTGAATCAACCAGCCATAGACTCCATGGATCCTCCTAAGAAACGAACCTCTACTTATGTTCCCAATTGTCTTTCCTACCAGGCCAAGCCTTTGTGTCCTTCAGCTATTGGTGTCTTCTAAGCCACAAGAGACATTCGATTGTTGTTTGTTAATTAATAATTATCTGGTAGTTTCCACGTCCTCGTTTCATTTGTCATTCTTTTTTTATGTGTAGGGGGAGGATTGTGCAAGGTTTCATTCGTCATTCAAATGCGTGTCCTTGTCATTTTTATACAAGTACTGCTGGACATTCTAAATAACATGCGAGTATTTTGAAATTTGCAAGTGTCATTCTATTTTTCCGTTTCCAGGTTGTTTATCAGTGAAAGGATTACTGAACATTAAAGCTCTTGTTACATATTTAATTATTTTATTACTGTTGTCTAGTTAGTAAATGCCTTATAATGTACTTATTAGTGAATATGTTATTTATATTATTATGTCGCACTTATTTGCAACGAAAACTATATGAGCATGTTAAAAGGTCTGAACACAAGTCTTTTTTTTTTTAATAAAAAGTTACTGTAGGATAAATAATCTTTTCACTCAACGTTTGTGTGTAAAAATACCACCCTCAAGTTTTATATGGGATCAGCTAGAAATTACTAACAAAAATAGGTGAGCAAAATGCCAAAATTATAAGTATTGAAATATTCTGAATTTAATAGTGGGTTAACTAAATTAAAGACCCGCAGGAAGTTGGGCTAACTTTCAAGAATAAAATTATTTCAATGTAAATTAAACTTATTTATTAAATAAATTAAATTAATGTTTTAAAATTTAATTAATCAAAACTATGGATTTTAAATCATTAGAAAAATATTTAGGATTAAATATATATTTAGTTATTATAAATGTAAAATATTCACTTTTTAATTTATAAAATAATCATTTTTTTAAATAATGACTACGGTGGACCATCTTTATAGATAATCTATCATGAACCATTTTTAATATTTATTATGTTCATTTTATACTCACAATCATATCGTGACTTGTACCTATTAAAATTGTTTAACTATTTTTTCTATAAATATTTCTCGTTGTGTACCATCGGAGATGATTTTCAACAATAATATCACTTTTTTCCTTTTTCTTGTTCGAATCACCAATCTTTTCCTTTTTCTTTGTGCCTTTCCCTCTTGCAAATTGATGTTTTTGTTATATTTTTTTTATTTTATTTTATGGTTTCATGTTTGCACTTTAGTTCATGAAAGAAGACAAAATTATATTTCTACATGGGATGGAAAAAGCCGACAATGATGGATAAAGAAAATGCATTGCAACAAGGTAATAGTAAGAAATCAAAGGTGAAGTTATCTAAGATGTTGAGTACTCTATTGGAATGGAACACTCTAAGGAGTCGATGTCAGTGTTAAAAGAGGAAAAATGATATGTAATTTATGAACTCATATTTAGTATTTTTTTTGTATTTTCTACTAAATTCATTTTATTTTTTAATCAATTCATTTTGTGAATATGATGATTCAATTTAACATATCTATATGTGGCTACTTTTTGTACTAATTTGTTTAGAATGTTGGAAATCATATGCATTTTTTAATCATTGATTGTAGTGTTGGAAAAAATATGATGTTAGTGTTGGTGATGATAAGGAAATGCATATAGTTGTGTTTGCTGGGAAGAAGAAAAAGGTAAAATAAAAAATTTGTAAGGAAATGCATATAGTTGTGTTTGCTGGGGAGAAGAAAAAGGTAAAATAAAAAATTTGGGTTACTTAACGAGTATGAAGAAAATGAACTCATGGTTAGTTTTTCAAATAAGAAGACATCAAAAAAATGAAGGTTACTATTGTTGAAAAATCACTTCCAACAATAGTTAGTTAAAGAAAGAAGGAGGGTTCTAGTCGTGTTGAGTGGTAATGAACTTGTTGGAGAATAGAGAAGGGAAGAATGGAAAAAACGAGAGGAGAAAAAAGAAGAAAAACATATGGCAATGAAGGTGCATTAAGTTAGTGTGGAGATAAGATAAATTTGACAGTATTTAAAAGTGGTTCATGATAGATCATGTATAAAGGTAGTTTACCATAACTACTATTTTCTTTTTATTCACTTGTTTATTAAAACGTTTCAAATGTGATGTGATTCACACTCGTCAAATAATTTTTTTTCCTTTTGACTACTTGATTATAGAAAGAAAAATATAAATAATAAATTTTCACAAATAAAAAGACTACAAAGATATATTATTATTTAAAAAGTTTAAAAGTAAACAATATCTATTTTACACAAACTAAGCATATATTTAACTAAATATTTTTATTCACCCTCTACGAGAAGGAAACA
The DNA here is from genome assembly GCA_026544285.1 of Pachyrhizus erosus. Lineage (NCBI taxonomy): Eukaryota > Viridiplantae > Streptophyta > Magnoliopsida > Fabales > Fabaceae > Pachyrhizus > Pachyrhizus erosus. Next base: position 13,389 of record JAMLFT010007431.1, read on the forward strand.
ACATAATAGATTAATTAGTACGTGTTTGTTTCTATAGTGCATACACACAATCTTTCATCCTTCAAAAACACATTTTAAACATGTTTTTTGTGTTATTATGCATGATTTTAGTGGTTATGCATTGCACACATTTCAAACATGTACAAAGCAAATATTTTTTGTGATCTTCCTTCTAAATGCCCAACTTTGAAAGGTGTTGTGTTTTTCATGACTTTATGAGACATACCTTTGCAATTATCCCAATATGTAAGGTCACTTCTAACATTTTATATGGGCAAAGCAAAACAATAAACAAGCATCCTTTTTTTTTTGTTGAATTTGAGTATCCTTTGACTGGTAGTCAAGGACTAATAGGTTGATGTATGGATATTCATTTAAAGGGTTTACCTTATCAAACATATATTTTTTCATATGTATAGATTAAGGATTAAAGTCCTAACCGCATGTTTAAGTAACAAGATTATTTGTGAATCATTCCACACTATATTGGTATAAATGTTTCTTATACATGCACACACACACACATATATATTAACAAAATATTAATTTATATATTTATAAAAAAGTAAACACAAATTTTATTAGAAATGATACATTTTATTATCAAAAGCATAACATGACTTTAACAAATCTTAAAATAATGCATAACATTTTTATTCAATCCATTTTTATGTTATTGTCAATTATTGACAAAATAATTTTTCTACTTATAAAAATATAATCTATCATATTTACAAAACAAAACACATAAATTATCATAAATAATAGTTTTTTCAAATATTATAAAATTTTTTTTGTCCACTTAGTGATTTCCTCATAAAAATGTTCAAGATAAGATTTTATATACAAATGTACATCCTTTATGATTAGATAATTGATAAGTGTCAATATTTAATATATTTATGTAGAAAATTTGTGTCTTTTGCGCTTTACTATTGTGAAAATTAACAACTATTTTCTAATTTGGGACAATGTTTATTTAAAAATACATGTATTGAGTTTAAAAACAAAATTTGATATTTAATCCCATTTTTTTTGTTGAATTTTAGGGAGCTGAGGAGCAAAAGAAATTAAGAGAATCTCGCTCAAGCGAACCATTCTGCAACAGAATTCGCCCAAGCGACACCTTCTCGCCCAAGGATTTTCGCTCAAGCGAAAATGATGCAGAGAGCAAGATTTCCAAACAGAGAATCTCGCTTGAGCGAGATATCCCTTTTTCAATTTTATGTACCTTTCACTTTCACTTAGGTCAATACGGAAAAAAGTTTAAATAGGAGAGAGGGAAAGGAAATTAGATATCTTGGACGGAAGAAGACCTATTCTGAAGCAGAGACGGCTACCATGAGCGACTAATTCCCTCCTTGAGGGATTGAATGTAATCAATTCAAACTCAATTGTATTTTT
>JAMLFT010007432.1:0-14816 GCA_026544285.1 Pachyrhizus erosus
AATGTAATGAATTAATTTTTTAATATATATAAAAATAGTTTTTTTTTACAAAAGTAAACAAAAGAAAATATCACATAAAAATTGATGGAAAATATAAATACATAGTAATACACACACTTCACACACTTCACTTTCCATTATTTGACTAATTAATATTGATGCTTTTGCTCACTTTATTGTTCCACTTTACTTTGTTCTGAATTCTTCTCCTTCGTCCTCCTCATCCCTTGTGTTTTTTTTTTTTTTTTCTTTCCATACCTCTTTGTTTCCCTTTGTCTTCTTCAGAAGCTACATTACCCATCTCCAGATCCCTATGGAACAGCTTCAGGACCTTGAATGCTGCTTAGACTTTAATCCTCCTTGGGGTATGTTCTCCCTCTCTCTCTCCCTCTCATTTGTTTTTCTCTCTTATTATTATTATTATTATAATCTACAAATGTAACAAACTAGCTTGAGTCAGTTTTACATTTTCTCCAACCTCAGTAACAAACCCAATTGGATGGAGTGGAAGAGATGATAGTAGATGAATTAAAAAGTTGAGATATTTATGTTATTTAGATAGAGTGGGACTTTCAAGTTTGAATGTTTCTGTTTTAACCTTTTTCTTCTTGGGCTAGTTTTAATTTGAAGTCAAAATTTACATTATAGTATTCTGGTTTTTTTAAATGATATCCTGAATTCCCTGTTTTTTTATCATCACTTTAACTTGTCCTTTAGCACCGTGAGATATTGATAACTATTTCTAAGGAGGTTTGCAAGTGTAATCACCACTTTAGTTTACCCCACTTCTTCTCACCTGGTTAAATTAAAAAAAATAAATTAATTACTAATGATGTTAGAGTAAGTGACTACATATTAATTTATCACTAAAACATAACTAATGTCCACGTATCCATGGTTTGACAAATTTTTAAATAAGATATGAATTTAAAATTTTAAATATTAAAAAATATTAATCATATTTAATTATGTATCATAAGATTATAAATTAAATAATAATTTAAGATCGTCTCGTAATTTCTTTAAAAATACAAGATACCAAAACATTAGATGAAATTAATAAATGTTTCTAAAAGTTTTTCGTTAAAAGATAGGAACCATGATTTCTATCAATCACACATTGTATTTTTTCACTTTTATTGATTAACTTTTACGTAACTAAATCTCAGTCTTGCATCTTTTATATTTCGTGTACTTTTTATTCTTACCTAATAGCATGATTCTACACATATCTATAATCAACATAACAAATATTAAATCGAGAATATATATATATATATATTCTAATAATAAAATTGTTAAACCTTTCAGTTTTTATACGATAATATCTCATAAAGGAGTATGAAGTAATCATTTTATAGTGCAATTTTATAAATAAATAAATAAAATTGTAAGATAAGATTTACAATCATATTTTTTAAAAATTAAAATAATTAGTTAACTCCTTTCATAATGAATCTAAAAATATATTATGAGTTTTATAATATTTATAATGTAAGTTAATTTTTTTTAATGATAAGAGTATTTTAGAAATATTTATTTGAGAGTAGGTATTGGTTCATTCCTGTGTGAAAGTTGCGTTAAAAAGGTGTTTAATTAATATTTAAGAAAAAAAAACTAACTTTTTTATCATAACATCGTGGAGGGTGTCCAACACGTATTCGAAACGTGTTTGACAAATACTATATTTGACAAATGTTTGACATGCCAACACATCGACACACCATTCTGCTCAAGTCATGTTTGGCAAGTGTTCGACACGCTAATATGCCAACATATTGACTCATTGACACATGTTTTGCAGAGGTGTCCATGTTTTATAGAATTATAGAGTACATAAAAAGATCAATCCGTTTCGAAAGTGAAGAAAATGTAGAATATGATGAGATAAGCCACCTCAATGTTGGACCAAGTGAGTTAATTGTGATTATGAGAAGTGCTTAATTGCTTTGGGCATAATAGAGCGTTAACATCACGCTAAAGAGAGCCTTGGAGGAAGGAATATCATTTAAATTTTGGGTTGATTGCTGCTGGTAGATATCATAAAAGGTAACTCTATACCAAACTTTTATATATTTATGTTTGAGACATGTAGTTAAACGATTGAGGATTAAATGCCCAATAGATAAAGGTTTATTCTAAAAAAAATTGCTTAGGAGCTAAATAGACCATGAAACTGATAAGGTTGCCTGTAATTAAAGAATGGAGAATAATTTTGGCTTGATCAAGGTTAGCAGATAGTTTTGTCTTTGGCCTTTTAGGTACATCAAATGCCTATGTACTTAATTTTGTTCTTATTAATCCCTATCTAGATGTGTATATTATCATTCTCTTTACTTACTATATTTATTTATTGTTTTTCACAGGCAACATTGTCGCTTCTTGATTTGTTTAGCCCCTATCTATTCTGGAGACAGAATGGATAGATTTATGTGTATTGTGCAATTTATCTTCAATTATTTAATTACACATCTTCCACATAAATATATAAAAATTTAATGCAAAGTGACCTTTGAAATCTACCAGCGCAATCAATCTGAAATTATCCTGCATTCCTTCCTTCGTGGCTTGTTTTAGTGCAATGCTAATGCTCTACTATCCCCACCTAATGCCACCTCCAGAACCTCCTAGTACGTTATGTGTGAAAATTTACCACAACAAGGTCAAACGAAAATTTACCATATAATTCATGCGTAAGATACACACAAATTTGGCATGAACTTCTTGGCTTCTTTTATTCTAATCAATGGTTTGATTTGCTTTAAGTAATTTTAAGTTTTCAACTGTTGTGCTCTATTTTAGCAGTGCAATTTAGATTATGTGCGGGAAATTAATATTTCCTTTTCATTCTCTTTCTTGTATTGTAAATACCTTGTCTTGCAGCTGAAGTGTGAAGCTATCTTACTAGCATTTCAAAATTAAATATTGATGCCAGGAATAAGTGTGATGATTCATTCAATAGTTGTTCATGCCTTGGGAGGAAGTTATGTATGCTCGATTTCTGCTGTTGTGTAAAACACATTTATTGCTGATATTTACTTGTTAGTGATTTGGTTGGTCATATAACCAGGATGATAAGGCACGGGTAATACAGACTCTGCTCTTTGTAGCTGGCATTAACATACTTCTTCAAACACTTATATGGAACCAGATTGCCTACGCTAGTTGGAGGTTCATCTGCATATGTGCTTCCAATTGCTTATATTATCAATGACTCCTCATCACAACAAATGAGTGACCCTCATGAAGCATGTTTCCTCATACGATTTGTTCATCACTAGTAGTCTGAGAGGACATTAAACTATACAGTTTTTTAACTTGTAACTTGTAACGGGAAACATTAACGCAATGATAATCATTTGTAAGTTTTTTTGTTTTATGAGTTTTATCAGACTTCATTTGGACTCATTTTTGGTATATATATATATATATATAGTATCTGCATGGTTGATTATAGTTATATTTTGATGGACCATATTAATTATGTGGTGACTACCTAATGTGTCAGAATTATGTCTATATCTTGATAGACCCCAAGCAAATTACATATACTTAATAATTCTATAATTGAACCTTCACCATCCTTTTTCAAGATGTGAGAATCTTTTAGGTTAAACTTTCCTTTTTTTTTTATTATCGATAATTCTAAAAGAAAGTAATTAAAATAATGGATAAATTATTAATATTGTCTGACAATACCGATCCTCTCTAATTTCAAATGAGAGTTTAGCTGGGATTATGTTTTATGAATACATAAAATGATAGACGCCTAACAAAGCTACCAATGATTTTGATTCAATACATTAATTAATTTATCAATAACATGGCTACAAGTAATTTTATATACATAGTTAAAATGCATACGTTTAATGCTCATGTGAATAGAGTTGTACTAATAATTGCTAATACTTATAATACAGATCAATTAAACTTATGTATACCCGTGTTCTTGTACTGGTACTAATAGTTAATAATCCAAAAAATTACTTAATAGTTCCAATTTTATTCATACTTAACTTTAATCTCTAAATTTATGTATTTTTGTACAATTCATAAATCAATTTAATTTTTTTTTAACATTAAGAAATTACGTAAAATAATTTTTAAAATAAATTATACTAACATATAATATATTTTTTATTATTACAATAATTCTCTTAATTATTTAAAAAATGTTATATTATGTTGTGGGATAATTTTTTAATATTTATATTAAATATAAAAAAATTATTAATAGAAATTTTTATTAAAAAATTAATTAAATTATTTAAAATTAGAAGAGATGAAGAAACTCTTGAGAAACATTTAAGAGAGAAAAGACAATCCTTAAAAGGACATTTTGTTTCCAAATTTAAGCATGTGATGATAATGGAAGCAAAGTTGAGTTAGAAAACGTAGAATTTAGGGCAACATTATTCATCTCAATGGGGCCGTACAGTCTGATTAGTGGGTAAAACAGTCCCTTAGGGGGACCAAAGTGACGCAGAGTACTTGGCTTGTTTCCCCAGTAAGGACAGTTCAACTTCTTAGTTGAATATCGCCTACCTTCACTGACCCCACTTGGGAATTTGTGGGCCCCCCACACTTTCCTATTCAATATTCACAAACGCTGATTAAGGGCTAGTTTCGTAAACCACGTCCTATTTCAAAACCAAAAATCAATTACTAGCTTATTGGTCACAATATATGATTATATGGTTTTACACACCCACACTCTCCTTTTCCATATTTCACTAATTAAATTAATATTCATGCTTTTCTTCTCTTTATTGTTGCACTTTACTTTGTTCTGAATTCATCTTCTCCTTCTTCTTCCTTCCCATCCTTTTCTTTTTGTTCTTTCCATACGCCTTGTCTTCTTTAGAAACTACCTCAATGGCAGACATTACCCATCTCCCCATGGAACAGCTTCAGGACCTTGAATGCTGCTTAGACTCTAATCCTCCTTGGCGTATGTTCTTTCTCTCCCTTTATTTTTCTCTCATTATAATCTTCTAATACAACAAACTAGCTTGTGTGTTTCTCTTTACTTTTTAAGTTGCTCATCTCACTTGTCATATTTCTTCACTTTTTTCTGTTCCATTTCATCATCTTTTGTTGCCATCTGACAAAAATAGGGTGCTTTCTTTTTTAATAAGCAAAAATATGGGTGCTTATTAGATATTTGGCTTTGAACTTAATGATCATTATGGGGATGAAAATCAAAGGAAGAATAAGCTTGTTAGTTTTGTATTTTCTTCAACCTTAGTTAAAAACCCAAATGGATTGAATGGAAAAAAATGATAAAAAGCTTTTTTCTTTCTTTTGTCTTGAAGCTATTGCATGAGCTGGGTTTGTTAGTTTTGAATGCGTTGCTCCAAAAAGTGTGAGACTAGATTATTACTTCGGTTCTGGTTATATGGATTAAAAAGTTGAGATTTTTATGTTATTTAGATAGAGTGGGGACTTTGAAGTTTGAACTTTTCTGTTTTAGCCTTAGTTTTAATCTGAAGACCAAATATGTATTGTAGCATTCTGATTTTTTAAACGATATCTTGAATTCCCTGTATTTCATTATCATTTTAACTTGTCCTTTAGCGCTGTGAGATAGTGATCACTATTTGTAAGAAGGCTTGCAATCATGACCATTATACTACAATTACCACTTTACCCCCACTTCTTCTGACCTGGTTAAATGAAAAAAATTAGTTACTAATGACGTTGGAATAAGTAGTCCTAGATATTAATTTATGACTAATTGACCATATTTACCTCAAGTGTTGGTGAAGATTATTGCTACGAAGCTAACTAGTGTCTAAGATATAAAATACTACATATATATATATATTTCTTGAGTTGTTATCGAATTCTTATTGATTTTTTAGAAATACGTTAATAAATTATATTATGAATTAATTTTAAAATACATTGGATTTAATTTGCTAATTTAATTTATTTTGAGACATTTTTATATATTTTTTAAGAACTTAATGATTGAAATTAATTATTTGTTACAATCATTAAATTAGTGAGAATTAAAAATAACTCTAAAAACAAAGTTATCATCGAAATAATTTGATTCCTATGTATATTCTAAAAATAAAGTTGTTAAGTCTTTCAATTTTCATACAATAATGATTCACAAAAAGAATACTAAGGGATCATTTTACAGGGCAGTCTTTAAAAATAAAATTCAAAATAACAAGATGAAAAATGTTAAAATAACTAGTTAAATCTTATGGTAATAAGAAAAAAAAATGATGTCTTGCAATATAAATATAATATAAGTTAACTTTTTTGTTTTTATGATTTTTATGGCGACATTGTGGATGAGTTTCTCACACATATTCAAGGCATGTTTGCCAAGTATCGTGTCTGAAAAGTGTCTAACAAATTGACACAATTACACACTAACTCACCAACACGCCTTTCTGCTCGAGGCATGTTTTACAAGTGTATGACATGCCAACTCACCTGCATGCAGTTTTGCTCAAGGCATGTTTGACAAGTGGCTATGCTTTATAGAATTGTTGAGTATATATAAAGATTACCCTGGCTCTGGAGATGGAGAAAATATAGAATATGATGAGATAAGCCACCTTGATGTTGCAACCAAATGAGTTAATTTTGATTAGGGGAATTGCTTCATTGCTGTTGGCATAGTAGAGCATTAACGTCGCACTGAAGAGAGAGCCACAGAGTAAGGAGTTGCATTGTAATTTTGGGTTGATCGGTGTTGGAAGATATCTTACAATGTAAGATTGCATCAAATTTTTATTTATTTATGTGTGAGATAGTTAGTTAAAGAATTGAGAATTAAATGAATATTAAATAGATCTCTATTCTAGAAAAAGAATGGATAGAAACTATATAAATCAGGAAGTTGACAATGTAGATGTAGATCAATAAGAAGAACAAAAAATTATGTGTATAGATTGAGTAGTATGTACACAGAAGGTCAAAGAAAAGAAATAATCTACTAGCATTGATCGATAGATAATTTCTTATCTTTTTGACCTTTTGGATACATACGACACGTGCTCAATGTATACATTTAATTTTTGTTCTTAGTGATCAACATATAGATTTGTGTATCATCTTCTTCTCTGTCTACTCTATCTATATTTTGTTTCTGATTTTTTCAAGCAACATTGTCAACTTCCTAGTTGATTTAAGTCCCTATGTGTTTTTCTTTAGAATAGATTTATGTATATTGTGCATTTAATCCTCAATTCTTTAATTACACATCTCTCACTTAAATATATAAAAATTTGGTGCAGGGTTACCTTTTATGATATCTACTAGCATGATCGACATGAAATTATCATGCATTCCTTACTCTGTGGCTTGCTTCATCGTGATGCTAATGCTCTACTATTCCCCATCTCCTAGTACTTAACATTTTTACATTATGTGAAAATTTGGCATAACAAGGTCAAATGAAAATTTAACATAAATTTGGCATGAAGTTCTTGACATCTTGTATTCTAATCAATACTTTGATTTGCTTTAAAAAGTAATTTTGAGTTTTCAATTATTGTCCTCTACTTTAGCAGTGCAATTTAGTCTGTGAACTGGGATATTAATGTTTCCTTAACATTTTCTTTCTTGTTGGCTCATTGTGAATGCTTTGTCTTGTAGCTGAAGCTATGCTACTAGCATTTCAAAATTATATATTGATGCTGGGAACAAGTGTGATGATTCCTTCAATAATTGTTCCTGCCATGGGAGGAAGTGATGTATGCTGAATTTCTGCACGTGTAAAACAACTGTTGCTTTTGAAACACATTTATTGCTGATATTTACATGTTAGTGATTTGGTTGCTCATATAACCAGGGTGATAAGGCACGGGTAATACAGACTTTGCTCTTTGTAGCTGGCATTAACACACTTCTCCAAACACTTTTTGGAACCAGATTGCCTACTATAGTTGGAGGTTCATCTGCGTATGTACTTCCAATTGCTTATATTATCACTGACTCCTCATTGCAACAAATTAGTGACCCTCATGAAGTAAGTTTCCTCATTCCATTTCTCTGTCCCTGGTAGTCTTAGTCTGAGAGCACATTAAACTATACATGATTTTTCTTTTTTATTTGTAACATCTAATAACTGATTAGACAAACATTAATGCAATGATAATCCTTTGTCCTCTCTTGATTTTGGGACCCTTCATACCTATATAAGTACTGAATCATCTATGGGAGATCTTAGACTCAACAATCCTAAACTTGTAACCAAGGATTTATTATCCTGGACAAAATTCATTGATAGTTCTTGAGTGAAACTTATCAGGATTTTAGTTGTAGGCATGCTATTTATTGATCACCAGGTAAATCATTTAGTTTTTACCTACTTTGCTATATCCATAGTATGTATATGAGGTTATCAGTGAAGTTTGAAGTGAGAATCCACTGGTTTTCTACCAAATGGTACTAGGTAAGCCCCAGATTATGAAAGTCAATTTTAGTGTAAAGAAAAATGCTCGTGGCATATTTTTTGACATACTCTTTCTACAACACTATGTTATTGTTTGAAATTTCTTGGGACTAATGAAATCTTGTGGATCCTACGGCTCCTAACCAATATTGACCAATCAAATGCATTCAGTTAGACATGGTATGATCCTGTGCACTGCCTATTTCTCCTGGAGAACACCCTTTTTATTATTGGTCTCCTGTCAGCTCCCAATTACTCTCATCATTCCATTATAATTGTCGTCCTAGGTTTTTGGCTTAAATACAATTTTTGTCCTTCTATTTTGTCTGCAATTTTAGTCTATCTATTTTAAAATAAAGACATTTGGTTCTCTATTTAAAAAAATTTGCAATTTTGATTCAGTTATCAATTTTGTCTGTATTTTTTTCTTTTGTTTCTTACATCTTAAATAATTAAATATTTTTTTATAGTACCTTAAATAAATATGTCAAGTCTAGGATTCAATTAAACCAAAATAAAATAAAGAAACTAAAATTGTGGATTTTTTAAAATAAAATAAAACATAAGTAAAAATGAGGATTGGACTAAAATTATTAGTTTTTAAAAATAGAGGGATCAAATATCTTTATTTTAAAATAGAGGGACCGAAATTGCTGATTAAACAAATTAGGAGGAAAATCACATTTAACCTAGGTTTGTTTTCAGAGACAAAAAATGCTCATTTAATAAATAAAATAGAGTAACAATTTTACTAAATTAACTCTTGTCTTAATTGGTTATACTTAATACAATGTAAGATAATAGTAATATTAAGAAACAAGTTAAGGGTACAAATGAAAAAAAAAATAATATTACATTTTAAAATAACAATTATTTTGAGATAATTTTTTTTTCTTACACGACTATTAAAATAGAAGGGGGGGATATTAAGTTGCCAGTGTCATCGATTCAAAATCAAGTCCACATATTTAGTGGGAGTTCAAATCATAAATGATATAAAAACTATTATATGCTGCGAGGAATAATAGTAAGAAGTAACACTATTTATTATTGGTTGAACTTTACTTAGACTCACAAAATCATGTAAGACTCATTGAATTGGGTGTAGAGTAGTAGTTAGAAAGGGAGGGTAAGTTAAATAGGATTAGGAGGGAAATAGTCAAATTTGGAGTGTGGTGGGATGTTAGGATCCAATTGTAAGATATGGATAGGACTTGAGTTCCACAATGGAAGTATGAGATTTTATTGTGAGGTTATTAGGCTTCAGCTCTCCAATTACAATTGCTAGTTTTTGTTGTGTGGTCCTCTAAGGTTCTTATAAGAGAGCAACATTATATAAACTTTATTAGAAATGCACTTAAATTTCTTTCTTATTTGGTAGAGTATTGAAAGAGATATCGCCGTGTGATTGTTTTGCAGAGATTTAAACAAACAATGCGAGCAATACAAGGAGCTTTGATTGTATCATCAAGTATTCAGATAATCCTGGGTTACAGCCAAGTCTGGGGACTCTTTTCAAGGTATACTAGTAACATGTGACATGTTTGTGAATTGAAATTGTATAAATAAAATTTCAAGCATTTCTTTTTGTGGATCTTCTCTCCAGATTTTTCAGTCCCCTTGGTATGGCACCGGTAGTTGGATTGGTCGGATTAGGATTATTTCAACGTGGATTCCCTGTGGTAGGTGTGGCTCAAATCTCCATCTTAATTGTGATGATCTTTGCACTAAATTTTTGACAAAATGATCTTCGTCTTCTCTTGACAGCAATTTTTGTGACTATAATATCATCGTCTAGAAGAAAGTTTACTCTGAATGATGATAAACAAAAATATTTATGGAACTACTCTTGAATCCAATCTCTGAGTTGTCACCTATTTAAGTGACTCCAATTTTCAATGGTGAATTTTGATTTTTGGTATATACGAATTTGAGGGCTTTGTCTACTTTTTATCTTCTGAATTATTTGGTAGTGGCATAATGTTTAATTTGTATACAGATATTGACGACCTTTTCTGTAGCATAATGCTTAATTTGCATGCAAACATTGGTAGCATTTTCTTTATCAGAATCTTTTAATTGGCCATGCTAACTATAGCTTGACGTATACCATACCTTCCTTACTATCTTCATAATTTTAAACAATGTTCTTTATTATCTTCTTTTTCAGTTGGGAGACTGCGTAGAAGTTGGTATACCAATGCTGTTGTTGGTAATTGGTTTGTCACAAGTAAGTGCTTTAACTAGAGAATTTGGTGTGCATTAAATTATTATTTGTTTCTTTCCTTAATTAAGACAATCAAATTTGCTATAATTTGCAGTATCTGAAGCACGTGAGACCATTTAGAGAAATCCCTATCTTTGAACGTTTTCCACTGTTGATTTGTGTCCCATTTGTTTGGATTTATGCTGTTATCTTGACAGCCAGTGGAGCTTACCGAAACAAGCCTTACACAACACAAAATAGTTGCCGAACAGACAGAGCAAATCTAATATCTACTGCCCCATGGTACGTGAAAAATACCTGTTTTAATTTCTTCTGATATGTTCCAATTTTTTGCTGACTACTGAGGTTTCTTGTTGTATTAGGTTCATGTTCCCATATCCTTTCCAATGGGGTCCACCGACATTTTCTGCTGGCCATTCATTCGCCATGATGTCATCAGTTATTGTCTCAATGGTGGAGGTGTCTATCTTCATTCCTGATTTTTTTTTTAAAAATTTTTCTGGTTGACTTCAGTCTTATCTGCAGATCGTTTTTGTGTTTGTTTGTGTTCTAATCCCAGTGCTTGTTAGTTGCTACTACAGATTCACATTTTAAAATTTGGCTAAGGGGTCTCATGCCCACCAAAAATATCCACAATGACTAAAGAAACAAAACACTAATTACAATCACCATAATAGTCTCATGGTATTTTAGTCAATTTTCAACAATGTCCTGACATCTTGACCTTGCACTTCTTTGCAGTCAACTGGTGCTTACATGGCGGCCTCTCGGCTAGCAATTGCTACTCCTCCTCCTGCTTATGTATTGAGTCGGGGCATTGGTTGGCAGGTTAATCATTTATTATTTTATTGAATTGCCTAGCTTATGCCTGTATGTTAATTTGATTAGTTTTAATTAAGACTTCAATCTTGTGACCAGTTATTAAAAGTTTAGTATTTTAGAGAAGTTGATATGACTGAGAGCTGGAGCTGATATTTATTTTATCCAGGGGATTGGCGTCTTACTTGATGGTCTTTATGGAACAGTGACTGGTTCCACTGTTTCTGTGTAAGTCTCGCTATTCATTTAGTTTTAACTGCAATCTACCTCTTGTGTATAATCCATGTATCTTTCTATAGTAGCCTGATGAATGAACATCATGGCTGTTTATTCTAGGGAAAATGTGGGTCTCCTTGGACTAACCCGAGTTGGAAGTCGCAGAGTTGTTCAGATTTCTGCCGGCTTTATGATATTCTTCTCTATTTTAGGTTAGTAGAGACAAATCAAAGATGAGCCTGGTTACACTAGAAGTAAACCGGTTTCTCATCATGTTATTCATGGAAATAATTTTATTTTATGATAACAATTATAAATGAGAAAAGATAGTTCCACTTACCTGATACTTTTTTTTTTGCTTTTTCTGCCGTCATCTGTAGGAAAATTTGGAGCTGTGTTTGCATCTATACCCTTCCCAATATTTGCTGCACTGTACTGCATTCTTTTTGGCCTTGTGGGTATGTCACATAACTCAAATGAGATTTCATTACAATACTTTAGCTTGTTCTTCTATTCACAATTACTTTGCCTTGTTCATCAGCTTCAGTTGGAATATCATTTCTTCAGTTCACAAACATGAACTCTATGAGAAATCTTATTATCATTGGGCTCACACTGTTCCTTGGAATATCTGTTCCTCAATTTTTCAATCAATATTGGATTCCTTCACGACATGGCCTTGTTCATACTAATGCTGGATGGGTGAGTTTTACTTTTCCTCAACCATCTTTATTATCCTGCTCAAAACCGTACAAATAATACTTATGTTTTATGAAATACCTGTTACTGTCATGTTATTTGCTTTTAGACTTTTAAGAAATTTATACTTTCAATTTTTTATTTGATATGTTACCTGTTCTTCGTGCTTGTTAACATCAATAGCCTTTTAGTAGTTTGCTCCCTCTTAAATGATTTTGTTTTTCATCTTTGCAGTTCAATGCATTCTTAAATACTTTATTCTCATCACCTCCAACAGTGGGTTTGATAGTGGCAGTGTTGCTTGACAACACTCTTGAGGTAGAAAGGTCAAAGAAAGACCGAGGGATGCCATGGTGGGTGAAGTTTAGAACGTTCAAAGGAGACAATAGAAACGAAGAATTCTATACGTTGCCATTCAATCTCAATAGGTTCTTCCCACCTACTTGATCGTAAAGAGGATGATCAGGGTAGGTCGGATTTTCATGGAATTGCAGATTCCAGCATCCATGAGTTAGGACTAACAGAAGGTACTTTTCCTCAACTACCAGCCAATTATTTTTGTGGACCGCATGTGAAATCTTGGTCCAACAGTGGATTCTGATGCATTTGGTCCGTGTTCCGTAGATGCAATAATTGCTACATATTGAAGAGTAATGAGTTCTGTTCCAAGATGTACATGCCTCAACAACTGAATTTACTGTATAGTTTTCTATGATTGTCCTCCTGTCATAGATGCTTTTGTTTACGTACGATTCATGATTAATAGAAAGCAGGTATTGTATTTACTAGAGGTAAAAAAAAATTGCTGACTGAAAGTGGCTGCAAGCCTAAATGATAAATCAAGACTATAACCTAACTATTGAAGCATTTGTACAGTAGCTGCTGCATTGGCTAAAAGCAAAAGTGATATGCCTGGCTCCAAGGACAGCTTATTTAGTACTCTCTGAAGTTGTGCTGGACTGATATGAAATGATTCCTCTGACTAAAGCTTTGAATGCCACATGCTATGAAACGATTCCTCTGACTAAAGCCTAGATTATTTACTAGATGCTTATTCTAGGTGGATAAATTTTTTAAACTGTAGTGCATTCCACTTTTTTTTTTTTTTAAGAGTTGTGTGACTGTTGTTAAGGGTTTGTTTAGTTTAAAAAAGAAAATGAAGAAAAGAAAAGGAATGAAAACATAGAGTAAAAATTGAGATAATTTGGATTGTTATAAAATACTTATAGAAAATAGATGGAAAGAAAAATATGCTTATAAAATGATAAAAAAAATTGTATAAAAATAAAGATAATTTAGTATTTTAATTAAAGAACAGGATTTTTCACCTTCTTTCTGTCCCAAATGGGTCACAGACGCAATGATTACCAATTTATTTTATTATTGACTTTTTTGTTCATTATTAAACTGCGTTCACTGGTCTTTCAATCGTTCCAAACATTGTAGAAATAAAATGAAATTGGGATAAATACAATTAGAACTTCATGAAATCATGGTAAAAAGCTTAGAGGCCTATTTGTTACCTAGTTTTAAAACTGTCTTTTTGTTTTAGAAAAAAAAATTAAATCTACG
The DNA here is from genome assembly GCA_026544285.1 of Pachyrhizus erosus. NCBI lineage: Eukaryota > Viridiplantae > Streptophyta > Magnoliopsida > Fabales > Fabaceae > Pachyrhizus > Pachyrhizus erosus. The sequence continues at coordinate 13,953 of JAMLFT010007432.1, forward strand.
AAAATTATGGTGAAAAGGTCAGAGACGTGTTTGTTTCCTATTTTTTAAAACTATTTCTTGCTATAGAAAATAAAAAAAAATCTTTTTTTTCTCACCAAGGTATTAGTAAAAAATATTTATTAACTTTATTCATAATTAATTTTAAAAGAAGAAGAATTTGACTCATAATCTTTAACGAGACCTTATTTTTCAATATATATATTTTTCATTTACTGAGCTTGATCCCGAAGAACTTAATGAATTTGATTCCAATACTACTGAGACCAAATATTGATAAAATTAGTTCCTGAAAACTGTTGGTAAACTTTGCTAGTTTTTAATAGATGATGACATCACGGTTCTCTTGTTGAGCTCCCGAGTTAGGGTTCTCATCAATGCCTCGCACCATGACCACAACTGTCAATTCCTTCTACATTGCCCCGCCAAAATCTCAATGCAATTTAATGCCTCCAAGTTCATCCTTGTCATTAGCCACATGCACACAAGCTCAAATTTTTAAATTTCTATTGAGTAGCAATTTTCAAAATCAAATAATTTTTTTTAATTGGTTAAATTTTTATTTGATATCTGAAAAATAATATATTTTTAATTTTAATCTATAAGATTTTTTTAATTTAATTTTCAAATATATTTTTTTTTAGTTTTTACGATTATGATATCACAATCACGATTTTAATAGTACGATCAATTATTATATTATCAAGGAGTCTAATAAGTTATATGTAATTTTTTTAATAATAATATTAAATTCGTTAATAAAATATTTAAAAATATAATTTGACAAAAAAAATATATAACTGCTTAATTAAATTTTTTAACGATATAATAATTTACTCGAGTGTCAAGATCTTTGTTACAATATTA
>JAMLFT010007433.1:0-14815 GCA_026544285.1 Pachyrhizus erosus
TTATTATACTATATTTATCATTTTCTATATATTATAGTAGAACTTTTCTTTTTAAAGTATGTTTTATAAACTAACATTTTTAAAATATTAATTAAATAATAAAAGTGTCACACAAAATTACTTGTTTTTTAGATTATTTTAAAAAAAACCCTCTCAAATTATTTTTTTTAATAATATTACATTTTATTTTTATACTTAATATATTTTTTAATGTTACATACAATATTTGTAAATTAAAATTTTAATCCAATTGTTTAACTCACTTTATATAAAATAATATAATCTGATTCATGAAATATCCTAAAAATTCTATAACATATATAGTTTTAATGGTTAATTTAATTTAACTATTTAACAAAATTCAACTCACTATTTTTTGTATCTTTGATTTACAGCAATTCATATATCTTACTCAAACCATGGAGTAAAAATCCTTGATAATTCATTATATTATATTGCATAAAATATCTTTTGATTTTATATTTTTTTCAGTTTAATCTTTTATCTTTTAAAAAATTCACTTTGATGTTTTATGTTTTAAAAAGGGTTCAAATTGATTCCTACCATCACAAAGGATCAATTTGAACTATTTTTAAAATATGAAAGATTAAAATAATCTTTTCAAAATAAAAGATTAAACTAAAGAAATAAAAATATATTTTATTTATTGAATTAAATATAATTTTAGTATTTAAAAAATTGTTCTGATTTGATTTTAATTTTTTTAAAAAATAAAATCATATTTTTAATTTTAGAATTTTTAAAATATCATAATTTAATTTTTTATTTAATTCTATTAAAAGTTAATGTTAAACTATAAAATATTCAACTTTCTTTTCTTAATTTTGTTTAAATAACTAAAATCAAATAATTGTTTTTGTAAGAATTAAAATCATACTTAACCATGATCATTTTACATTACAGGATCCTTCCCCATATAGGATACAGGAATGACCGCATTGGGAACCCCCTGCGCTCACGCTTCTCACACAACATCTGAGATGGCAGAGTACAAAACTACTACTTGCATCTATTTGACTTGCATTAATGCATAACTGATGTAACACAAGTTTCTCAACCATCAATGTGAATCATGACTGAGTTGAGGGTGTTACACACCTTTCAGGTTCCCCCTCTCACGCCAGAAAGGTCACTGACTCATGTTTTACTCCCTCTTAAACACACTGTTATTTCATTTTGTTCTAAAGCTGCTAACGTTAAACTTTCCTTTTACAAACACTCCAGCCGTTAAACACCATCACGTAGGTACAGATTGATATCAAACTACATGCCAAGAAGAAAGACACATTCATCTCGTGTTGATGTTAAAACTGAATAACATATCAGACCATCATCATTCATTACTGGAAGTGAATTTGTGTCCATTGATGTGTATTTTTCATTTTAACAAATATCAAGAAAAAAGAAAAGAAAAAACTGTTAGACCATAATACTCTTTATAAATTAATATTCCCGAGAAGGAAGAGTGAAGTTCAAATCACAAGATGAAGCTTTCCACCGTTGAATTACTTAATGTCTATCCTCTTCTTCTGTTTTATTACAATCCATTTGTTGTAACAGCCATGTCACAGCCTAAAAATATGAAATATTCATTTCCTGCTGTTGTAGCATTTGGTGATTCAATCTTGGATACTGGGAACAACAACTATATCGAAACATTTATGAAGGCAAATTTCAAACCGTACGGGAGAGATTTCATTGGAGCAAAATCCACAGGGAGGTTTTGCAATGGCAAGATCCCTTCAGACTTTTTTGGTACTTCTATGTGCTAACTAATGCTTGTTAGTAACACTTTCTGATTTAATAGAGTTTGCTAGTAGGAAACAATGTCACTGTTCTTTGTGCTTAAGGATTCACATATAATTTCAGCTGAAATACTTGGTGTAAAGGAGGTCTTGCCACCTTATCTGGATCCAAATTTGAAGATTGAAGACCTCTTAACTGGGGTGTCCTTTGCCTCTGCCGGTTCAGGATATGATCCAGTTACAGTTAGACTAGCTGTAATTGTCAATCCGCTACCATAGTCTTATTTTCTGGATCTACAATTATAAGAGAAAATAGTCTAGGCACTGACTATGTAAAGGGTTTTTACATTGTCATTTGATAAGAAATCTCCATGTATAGTAAACTTACTGACTTATACAATCACTATCTAAAAAATCATATCAACCATGATTTCTGATTAGTTGAGTGTAAAAAACTCTTTACACAGTCATGCAAAGATAATAAATTCAAATTATAGTTCTATTTCCAATTATTGTGTCTTGTTTGTGTTATATCAGAGGGCATTGTCAGTGGAGGATCAACTACTTATGTTCAAAGAGTACATAGGAAAACTGAAGGCAGTTGTAGGGGAAGAAAGGACAACTCTCATTCTTGCAAAAAGCTTGTTTGTTGTCAGCATGGGAAGCAATGATATTTCAGTCACATATTTTCTTACACCATTCCGGAAGAATGAGTACGGTATCGAAGAGTACTCAAGTATGCTTGTCGAAATGTCTTCCAATTTTCTACTGGTATGCTTTGGATGCGAACATGGCAAAACTGTGAACAATACTTGAATTCAAGAAAGCAACACATGTTTTCTGTTCTAGTACTGCATTCTATTTCTATCGTTATGTCATAATCCATTGAAACATTCAATTCTGCCTTTTGTTAACAAAATGTTCTTTTAAGTTGAAAGTGAAATTGGTTAACCCTATGGTGCATTCTTGTTATCAAATAATCTTTTAAAATGGACAAGTTTAAGTAGTCTTAACTGTTTTTCCACTGGTTAAGATGCTAGAGTTTAAATAAATTTTATTAGAAAACTTCAAATTTTTATGGAAATGTCATGAATCCAATGGAAGGAGCTTTATCAATTGGGAGCAAGAAGGATTGGAATCATTGGCTTATCACCAGTAGGATGTGTACCAATGCAAAGAACAGTAAGAGGAGGCAGAGAAAGGAAGTGTGTAGAATCAGTAAACCAGGCATCCAGGGTCTATAACTCCAAGCTTTCTTCTTCACTTGTGGCTCTCAACAAAAACCTTCCAGATGCCAGGCTTGTGTACCTTGAAAACTATAGCGAATTGAATAGACTTATCCAACAGTACAATCAGTCTGGTAAATTTCTCTATCTATGGTTAGCATTTGTACTCTTTTAAGTTGTTTCAACATAGATAAATTTCATGGTATGCAGCATATAGTAGGTTCTAATATTTTTATTATTATGAAACTATTTCTCTGACGGAGGAAAAAGACTACCAACCAAATTTCTACATGAATTATGATTCACAAACTGACTCGTTGCTTGTGGAACAGGATTTGAAGTGGCGGATAATGCTTGCTGCGGCATTGCAAACGTGGAATTTGGCTTTCTCTGCCATTTTCTCTCCTTAAAAGTCTGCAATGATGCCTCTAAATATGTGTTCTGGGACGGTTATCACCCGACGGAGAGAACTTACAATATACTTGTTTCAGAGGCCATAAAAAAGAACATTGTTAAGTTTGTTTGAAATAATTTCCATTTTAACTGAACAATTTACCCTTCAGGGAACCTAATGCTGAGACGTGAATGAAATACTATATTGGGCCAGTCTGTGGTAACAGGTTCGGTTTATGTTATGCTTAATAATGTACTCACCCAACAATGCTACTTGCATCATTTTCAGATTTCAATTAATAAATGTGGCAAGTCCTTAGGTAAAGGATATTGTGATGCACTAAGAATAAAAATAATGTCAAACTAGCTAAAAAATAACTTACCTTGAAGAATACTATCACGGAGAGATTATCTCTTCTGCAAATAATTTCTTTCTTGCATAGAAATGTATTATAATTTTAAAAATAACAAAGTCATAGACCACCGCTACTCTTACTAATCTGCATTTCCCAAATAACATTCAATTGCTCAAATAATATAAAAATCAGCAATACATTTTGGCATAGCTTTGACAGTGAAGTGGTAAAGTTAGGACTCAAGACATTTTAAATGCAAGCAAGCATGGTTACGGAAGACATCTCTAATGAAAACTATAGCCAATAACTTAACAAACTGGGCCCAAAACTAGGCCTTGAGTCCAGTAGCTACTACTTGCCTCAAACAGCCAGCACCTTGCATACCACACTACTTTCCACCCACAGCCAAACATTGGAGCCAACAGGTGTCAAAATGGCAAAGATCACAAAATGGAAGGTTGCCTTTTTGTAGGTCTCTCATAGGTCAAAATGGAAGGTCGCTTTACAGAATTTATTTCTTACAAAATAGTAGTATAAATATTTTGAGGCATGGTTGGGTTCTCAATATCTCAGGGTGTCCTTCCCTATCATAGTACCCATTTTAACCCTTTAAATAACCCTTTACTACCAAAATCCTTGCTGTGAAAGGTAACTATTTTAACTTGAAACACATACTGATTGTAGAGAGAAGATTAAGAGGCTGAACATTTGTGATTTCAGTGACACACTACTTATTTGCAAAAAATATCTAAGGAGAGATGTGCTAAATTTATGAGGGAGACAGAATATTATCTAACTGCACACATGGCAGGAGTGCTAAAGAAAGAGAAACTAAGGAATTAAACCAAAATGTGACACCGATGACAAATTGATGACATAGCAAAAGTTATGCTAATTAGGTACTTTATTGTTCATATTTTAATTTCTCCTTTTATATATCATAAACAATTGGTAAATAGATTAGGTAGTACATATAAAAAGTTCTTTCTTGTACAGAATGCAGTCACATTCACATAGAATTTGGCCTTCTCTGTATAGTTGAAGAAACAAAAGGTAGCAAGTTTCGGTCATTTGCTGTACAAATGAGTTAATTCAGGAAAATTGGATAATGTTTCTGAAATTCGTTTGTTAAGCCATGTTTCTTGATGTTAATATTTGGTAAACTTCTATATGTTTATAGGCTGTCTAAGACAACCCTTTACTAGCCTTCATCACAGCGTCAAAAGTTAGGATGTCCTTCTCGTGAGTGAAAGAATGGTGGACTCCATCAGTTTGAAATCAATTGGCTTTGTTAAATAAGCATCCATGCCCACCTCTAGGCACTTGGCTTCATCACATGACATTGCATGAGCTGTAAGAGCAACAATTGGAATGTGCAAGCCAGTTCCCACTTCTGATTTCCGGATTGCTTTTGTTGCCTCATAGCCATCCATCTTCGGCATCTGTTTTATTTTACAAAAACTAAAGAAATTGGAACATCAAAGCTAAAATATATCATCATATTGACTTCTTGTAGAAAAGAACTATCTAACATATTGGGGCTTCTATTCTTTGTTCACATTGAGTTGTAGAATGGGGAGACACCTCCAATACTACTGGATAGAGCATTAATGGCGTGTTGGGGTTGTTAGCATTGGCTTACTCTGAAAATTACTATCCAGACCTAAATTGCAAGTAGTTTTACTTGGTTTTTGTTACTCAACTAGCCCCAAGGAGCCAGGGGATTCTATTCTTTAGCACTGTTTTGGATGAATTTAATTTTATGATGGTAATTGCTTACGGTTTTAATCCAAATTCTTTTGTTTAAATTAAAGCATTACTAATATTAATATACTTTTTCTTCTAGCTAGTTAATACCTGACAATCCATTAGGATCAAATCATATGGAGGGCAACTGAGAATCTCAGTTTGAGTTGATCTTGTGTTTCTTTCCTTCAGGAGAGACTCCCTTCTACAATCTTCAACACCAGGCATGCCATTTAGAGCATCCACAGCCTGTTGTCCATCACCTACAGCTACAACAATGGCTCCCATTTTTTCAAGCATTATGGTTGCAACCCTTTGAATTACTGGTGTATCTTCTGCAAGCAGTATCCTCAAACCTTCAAGAGATTTCTTTCCACTCACTGCTTTGCTGGAGCTACTGGCCCTACGTGTTTCACTATGTTCAGAATCTTCATCTTGAGCTCCTGTTGCAAAGGATGCTTGTTTAGTGGATGATGATTTTGGTGTGGCATTTGCAGTGGCATCGTTAGAGTTGAGGCTGCTCTGACATAATTCTTTCCTATGATTATTATCTTCCATGTATTCATTTGTTAATCCAGCTAAGTTATTTATCTGCTGTTGTGATGATGGATCAGATCTCACTACCTTCTCTCTTTGTTTATCTCCACTGGCACTAACAGGATTAGAACCACCCATTTCAGATATGTCAGAGCCATCTGAGCTTGCAACATCACATTGGGTATAATCAATCTCAAGGCTCTCATGCAAATCGCCCTCTTTCACTGTAACTCTTGGAGTAGTCATATTTTTTTTTTGTAGCTCATCATTTCTCTCCTTTATGATGGCTTCCAAAATATGAAACATTTTTGTTTTATAAAGAGGTTTGTTCACTGTCAGTGTATGTCCTTTCCTGCAAAGCTCCATCTTTATGGTATTCGAGGACTCATGGTTTAGTATCCATACGAATTTCGCTCTCCCAAAGTACTTGTGAAGGAAGTTGAGCTGTTCCTTCCATATATCTGTGCTCAAGTCAAGTAGCCCAATGTCAACAGCAATGACAAATACTGGGTTCCTCAATTCCTGTATGCTCAGTAGTTTTGACTTTAAATTGTCGTGCACTGAATAATTTGCATCAAAGACATTATTATGAGCTGAACTTCTTGCATGAAAGAGTACCCTAAGAATTTGTGTTAATCCATTCCATTCTGATACCTCCATAGTAACCACCCCATTTTCCTGTAACCACTTAGATGTCACTGATCGACCCATGTTGCCATGTAGTGCAAGTAGTACCTGCATTGACACATCTTATTTCAAGGCCTGCTTATAATCTTTGCAGTCACTCAGTGCCAAGGTGATTTTACTCACCACTAAGCCTTTGTTAGCAAAATCTACTTGACAGTGTTGTTCTGTGGCATCCACAGGTGCACTGAGACACAAGCATAATCGCATCAGTGTTCCTGGACCCTCCTTTTTGACAACCTTGATTTCTCCACCCATCTTATTAACCTGCCACCACAGAATAATAAAGAGATAAAACGAAAATACATACAACTCAGAAGACTCGTGTCATTTTAGAAGAGCAAGGACAGATGCAAGTGAATTAATAGACCTTGGGATGAAACCCTACTCTACAGAACTAATATCATGATTTTCTCGTTGTAGTCTTGAACATGCAACTGATATAAGTTTCACCTATTTGTGTGATGTAATTACATGTTTGTTCTGGCACAGGTGACACCTTTATACTTTCATCAAGAATATGCATTATGAATGGTAATTGTTCTAGAATTGAGTTAAACTTTCCATATTGTCTTACTCACCAAGGTTCTGACAATACAAAGACCAAGACCAGTGCCTCCATGCCTGAAATGAGTAAAGGTTTCAGAACTCCTTGAACTTCAGCACATAACATTCAGAAGGTTTTTAAATTACTGTTGGATATAGGTTCAAATTAATTTGAAAATGACAATCTTGTTGACTCAAACAATAAGGTCATGCTACCATGCTAGCAAAAGAATAATATCTTTATATTTTGTCTTTGTTAAAAATTTAAGTCACTTACAGTCTAGTAGTTGATGGGTCAGCTTGCTCAAAGCTTTCAAACACAGATTCCCATTTACTTGGGTCAATACCTATAAAGGGGATGCATATGAATATGAGATAGCCATAAACATGTAAATAACATGAGAAACGAAACAATGGCCTGAAAACTGAATTTTCTTTTGCTACAGAAGGGATGATTTTTCAATGAAGTTATTCTATTCAAGTTTTTGGTTCATACCACAGCCTGTGTCATCAACTTCAAACCAAAGTATCATTTTGTTATCTCTAATAGAAGCCCTCTTTGCATGGTTTTCATGTAGCTTTGCTCTAGTCTTTTGTGAACACCGTGATTTCTTTTGCTCTAGAGGAAAATTTGTATTATCACTGCAAGAATTTGGGTTTTCACACCATCCTCTCAGAATAATGTGACCCGCTGTAAACCATTTGAAAGAGTTACGATTAGTCTTCTGAGATTCAGTGCTTCATCGATCCATAGTAATTGAACTATTTGTTGAATCTTTGAAATTATTGAAAACATGCTAATGACTGTTGATTGGAACACAAGTTTCCTCAATAATAATATAGATCATACTAGATTTCCCCTCCTATGATTGAATAATTTGAACTAGCACACGTTAGTTCAATTTATTTGAATAAAATGACATAAGAATTTTTAAATTAATTCTACCGAACATGGCTCAATATTTTATTAAAAATGAACTTAAATAGATGTCATCACAACCATTCCCCCAAAAAAGATTAGTTCAATTTATTTGAATAAAATGACATAAGACTTTTTAAATTAATTCTACCGAGCATGGCTCAATATTTTATTAAAAATGAACTTAAATAGATGTCATCACAACCCTTCCCCCAAAAAAGTACATAATACATGCCTGAAAAGAAGCCTTTTATCATTTTCTAAGCCTAACTTTTATTATTTGAGACAACTATTATGGTGAATATGGAAGTCATATAATAATACATATCATAAATTTTTGTTAGAACTTTTTGCTGAAGCATGTAAAGTTCACATAATAATAATACATACTTTCTCTTGAACCATAGTAGTTTTCTTTTCCACCATCTCTACTGTATTGAAAACTTTGCATAAAGAAAAGGTTTGACTTACATAGAGTAAACTTAATTGAGTTGTTGATCAAATTTGCAAAAATTTGAACTACCCTAGCAGAATCACCCCGAACTAGCTTTGGCATATCATCTGCAACAAATTAACTACATGCATTAGAAACTACTTGTGATGATTTCTTATCACCTGCTTTTGGCTGAAATTAAACTCTTATGCAGACAAAATAAGGTTCTTACCAGACAGGTCTAAAACAGTCTCTACATTGTGGTTAATGCACTGCACAGAAAACATATCTACAAGCCCTTCAAGTTCCCGCCCCAAGTCAAATTCTGCATCTTCTAGGACCAGTTTTCCAGATTCCACCTATATTCTATACAATATTAGTAGTATTTTTGGAATGAATACAGTTTTGTGGCAATGGTAAAGGAACTTTGCATTGGAATTCATTTCAGTAATTGTTGTATGTGTGAGAGTAAAAGTTCTTGGACAAAAGGCTTAGCTTATAGCTCACCTTGCTCAGATCCAAGATGTTATTAAGTAAACGAAGCAGAGCAGTTGAGCATTTTCTTATTTGAGTAACTGTTGCACACTGCTCATTTGTGAGATGGTCATCAGATATAAGAATGTCTAGTAACCCAATTACTGCTGCCATGGGTGTCCTCAATTCATGACTGTAATGCACATGCACCCAAGAAAAAGCTGTTTAAGCACATTTGTGAACAATCGAAGGCAGGATCTTCTTATACATGTGAACCAAATGGCACAGATTGGTAATTCAGGTCTTAGGCCTGTTACTAATTCTCCTTGAAGGAAGTAAACATTATTTGAGTGTAGAGTAGCTTAAATACAGGGTTATTTATATTATCTTGTTTATTGAGACCAAAGAACATAGTTTCAAACAACAGTGAGGTTTGGGAATACATAAAGTAGCTGTCTCTTTCTCCTTCAAAACCTGATCAACTGAGACATATTTTTCCATATCCTCTTGCTTAAATAATTTGAACCATAAATTTGATAAAGTACAAGATATGTATGTGTTTGACAAAAACAAGATGGACACCTAAGACTGGAGATATTCATCCTCTCTTATAAATGATTTCAGCTTAATTAGTGCTCTTTAAATTCACGCTGAACTTGAAAAACCAACCTCATATTTGCAAGAAATTGACTTTTGTAGTTGCTTGATGCCTCTGCCTTCCTTCTTGCTTCCAGGTGACTGATCAATTCTGCTCTTAATTTCATTTCCTTTGATACTCCATTAGTCAGTATCAAAATGCAAACACATCCAATGACAATAATACACAATGATGCAGATATCAGAATAACCAATGTTTTGAAGGCTCTTTCATCTGCCTGCCCCATGATATGCTTTCTAGGTATGATGATTACACCAACCTGCTCAAAATTAAAGCCAGTAACTTGTAAACAACCAAAATGTATAAATTATAATAGGGAAGTTGTTAGTCAAAACAGAAAAATAAATAGCAGCAGAAATTTTTCGTAGAATTTATGTTTAGAAGAAATTGTACTATTTGGTCATCTATAGATCATTGTAAGATTTTAAAACATAAGATCAAATGGAAGGAACAGGTGAAGTGTCTTTAAATGTACCAGAGGAAGTCTCTTCAAGTTCAGGAAGAATGAGTCGATATAATATTGTTGGTGGCCTAGCCTGACATTCTCTACATGAAGCTCATGGCTTTGAGGGAAATTGTTACCATAGGTTTTCTGTAGCCACTGAGCTCCCTCTCTTATTACTTCATTTTCACAGTCAACAGCCATCTTAAGCTTAGGAGGCTTTGTAGAATTTGACAGTAGAGGTGCATTTGTGGAAGTTGCAAGTAAGTAACCCTCTTGGGAGGTCAAATACATGTGACCACTGTGCAACTCAACTAGCTCTTTCATGAGCTGCCCCACACTATAAAGTGCAGTTGTGACACCAACAACTGCCACAATGCTTTTATTAGAAGAGTCCCAAACTGGCAATGCTGCAGAAAGCAGTGGTGAATCTGTAAACTTGCTAACAGCAACATGCCATGAAGCCACACCATCAGGTACTTGGGAGAGGCCAGCTATATTTATTGAGTCTTCTGGTGCAATTGACATTACTTTTCCAATCTTCTCACCACTGACAGGATCAAGTGGTTCACGATACCAAATTGCAGGCTTGTGACCTTGAATGTCTTTATCATTCCAAGCTTCATGTGCTGAAAGTGAATTGATCCCATTGTAGCCACTGGCAGCCATGGAGTAATTAGCAAGATCAGAATATATGTAAAAGGTATTGTTATCCTTCAGGTCTCTATGGAATGCTTGCACAAATCCATTCTTGTATTTGACAGTTATTGAATTGAGGGCTTTTTTACTAGCAAACAGTGCCCATGTTACAGCCCTCATCGCGTCATACATCTGGTAAGATTAGAATAGTACTCAAACTTCAAAGTGCGTATGGAATCAAACATAAAAATAGCATAGCAAGAGTATAAACAATGAAAAGTTAACAGTCAACTCAACCTCAGCTTGGTCCGCTTGAGTGGCAAGATTGGTGTGGCTTCTGATCACATACTGAGACAGCTTAACCTGAGCTGTTGTAATTTCAGCGGTAGAATTCAAAATGTTCCACATCCTCAAGATGGGGCGTTGCAGAAGTTCGTAACGCAAGTCATATGCCAAGCTATTAAGAGACTTTGTTGTATAAATCTTTGTGAAATGCCATGTCAGGAAAGTGAGCAGACCAATCAAGATGGCTAGCATGGCCTGCATAAAGCAAGATAATAGCTTAGTCCAACAAATTGTGACTTCAATCATATTTACATAAAGGGTGTAATCTTTCAATTACAACTCGCCCTCGTCAGTATTTTAAACAATCTCTCTCTGCACATCAACCATATTGCAACTGCAAATAACATTCAATTAGAGACCAAAATTCTAATTATCTGGGAAAAGATTACTGACCATGATTGCTAGACGAACCACAAAGACACTGTAGTAGGATGAGAGACATTGAGTACTGGCATACTGAAATTCTTCCTTTTCCACATCCCTGTGGAAAATTCTTCTGCCAGTTGGCATGGTGCTTTTCCTCCAACAAGTGGCATAACTCTGTAATCTATCAAAAACACGTCTGCACCTGGTACCCATTGGTTACCTTGAACCTGGTGACCATACAGAACTTTCTGAAGAACTTTGGTCTTTGTCTTCTGTTACATATAATTCACTGTTGTGTTACTTGAAGCAGCTATGAACATATAAAGTAGCAATTCAACTTTGTTTGTGTGTCTGAGAGGGGAATAGCTTTTCACGAACTTTAATTGGACAACACTTCCCTATTAAAATTCTGAACCTATCTAGGCTAAGATTGCGTACATCTATCCTTCCTAGACTCTACTTAGGTGGTATACATGTCACCCTTTTAACACTTGTTTAATATCTATTATAAAGGACACACAAAATTTAATATATTTGTGTGGCTGACAGAGATAAGCTTTTCAAATATTTTTTCCCTTACAGTTTCCTCCGATCAGACAAGCAAATAGTTAATTTCTAATAAATAAATTAAAGTTTAGTTTTTATGTACTTTTGGTATACAAAAATTTCATATTATCAACCAATAAAAACTCATCTTAAATAGGGCTATTAAAACAATTATAGTAAACCTCAACAAAATAAACTTATCATGTACTACATGTAAGTAATATACTATTTTAGAATAATTACTCATTTGATTTATATATTTACATCATCTTATGTTTTGATCCCTATAATTAAACTAGACATTTTAATATTTATACATATACTTTTATTTCTGCTTTAGTCCGTATTATCAAGTGTGTTTTAACTTAATTTTGTGAGATTAAATCGTCACAAATTTATGACAGTCTAACAACTGCTAAAAAAACATTGATAGCAGTTTTCCATTGCTAATTTTTTATCTTGTAATAATTTCACTTAATGAAGTTTAGATATAAAATCACAGGACTAAAATAAAATTAAAAATACATATATAAAGACTAAAATGTGTAATTTCTTACTATGAAGATTAAAACGTAAAAATATACAAATATAAGAGTTAAATGAATAATCAAAGTTACAATTTTCTCTAAAATCAAACACAAAATAAGAACCTTATGAATATTATTTTTTCCATCATGCTATTTGTACTTCATGTCATTTCCTGGTCGTAGTGTGTGTAAAAGTGAAAGCGCAATATGGTGTTTTATTCCTTATGCCTTTCTTATCCATACTTGTGCCCCCTATATAGACTTGGTCGAATTCGACCGTTGACATAATTTGAACCATAAATAATGGCTATTACTGCAAAGAAAGGGAAGAACCAAGGCCTTGGAACTTACTGTTGTTATGTTTGGGTTTGGATACTATGAATCAGGTGCAGTGGCGCCCACACTACTCTCTTTTGTCTTCAATCATGAAGCTTCCGCCAGGAAGTGATGTTAAGGGTCAACGAATCCCAATTATTATTACTTTTCTATGTTTAATATTATTATTCTTATGGTCCACTTTTTCTGTTAATGAACCATAGCTAAGAATACATTTATACGAAATTATTTTTTGCATGATAATATAAATAGTAGAATTAAAATTAGAAAAAGGGTTATTGAATTTAATTTATCTCAAATATTCTGTGATTCATTCTTTTTCTACACTAGGCTTAGTTTTGTATACATAAATCTAGCAAAAAAAAAAAGGGTGCGAGTTAGCAAGTGTTTACCATCGAACGATTAACATAAGATATATATATATATAAACACATAAAAAACCAAACAAACTGAAAATTTTAAAAAAATACATTTTCAATATTTGATTGCTTATAATTATATAAATGCCATTTTCAAGGTTTGATAATGATTTAATTAGTTATCAGATTTTACTTTATATTAATTTATTTTGGTAGTTATCAAATTAAAAATAATTTTTTAAGTTATATACAAATTAATTTAAAAAATTTAACTAACCATTAAGTCAATCTAAAACAAATTGTAAAAGATTAATTTAATTTGGATTTAATATTACCTTAAAAATAAATCAAATCCAACATCACATTATTTTTATATTTGATTTAGATAATTTTTTATTCGAAAGTCAAACTAAATTACCACGTAATGAGAGCTAAGATTTGCGTTTCTTCCTTTAATAGTATCGTATAAGTTTAACAAACGAAAAGAATTTAGTTGCACTTTTAGTTTCATGCATTCAAGGAGAAGAAAGGGGACGTTTTTATGCATGACATAATACATGGTTGATGACAATATAAGTTTGAGGGATATTATAGTAATTTAACAATTTTTTTTGTATTAAACGTGTTTTTGGTATTTAAAAGATAGGATTTTTTTATTTTATTTTTTTATTATTTTTTCTTTAAATTTAATCTGATAAATTTTTTTTATTTTATTTTATTTTGTGTCAAATGATGATATAATAACAATATTAATATCTCATTAATTTATCATGTTATCAAATAAAATATTTTTATATATTGTTTTGATAAACTATATTATTAAATTTTTATTTATTTAAAATAATTAATAATTGAATTAATAGATAAAGGATTTAAAAATATAATTAAAAATTTTGTTTGACTGTATGTCAAACTACCAGATGAAGTAACAAATTGGTAAACATTATTATTAAGTTATTATTGAATATTATTATTTAATAGTAAAAATTAAAATAAATAAAAATTTGTAAATAAATAAAATAAAAAATATTATATTTTAAGAATTAAAAATATATTTAACTCTTGTTGTGACAATTATTTATAGTAATTTATTTTGAAAAAAAATACTTAATCTTCTTAAACTTGACATCTTTTATAAATAGATATTTGAAATTTTAATTTTATTGTGATTGATTCTTAAATTTTTTTTATAAATATTGTAAATTTTAATTTTTTTTAGTTGATCATTAAACTTTATTATATTTTATAAAGAGATATTTTAAACCTTAATTATATTCTAATTAATTCTCAAAATTTATCTTTTTTGTAATTGATTATTTCCATCATGTTAAAAGTTAAATTATTTATTTATGCTTGTAACCAAGCCTTGCCGTGTTATCTTGCTTCACGCATCTTGTGTTGGGTAGTTTGCAATAAATGTTTTTTATTTAGCTTAAAAAAAATAAAGTTAAATTATTTATTTTAAATATCAATCATTCATTAAAATCTCTCTCTTTTATTACACTTCATTTCTTTAT
>JAMLFT010007434.1:0-14813 GCA_026544285.1 Pachyrhizus erosus
ATGTTATACGTGTATATCAATTGACGTTGGATTGTTTTAATTTAATTAATAATTTTAAATTCAATTTTTGAATATATAACTGTGTAAAATAATTTTTTTTATTATTTATAATAATTTTATGTGTCTTAAATAGAGTTGTTTCTAACCAAAAATACGTGGTGTGAACCAAAACCATTATGTTACTTTCTCCTAGTTGAATAAGTGATTAGGATTATTTCATATACTAATTCTATAATCCCGCTACATTATTTATTACGAGAACAATTTTAACCATCAAATTTAATCGAGAGGATAATTATGTGATTGATTCTTTTAATTTTGATATAAATAAATGTTTACTAGATCCGATCATAAATATGAAAAATAAAGTATATTTTATTTTTAGGTGTACGAGGCAGAAGAAAAATACAAATAGAAAGAAAAATATATAAAAAAATATGATAGATATAAAAAAACTATGTCATAAGAAAATATAATAGAAAGTGAATGTATATTTACCATTACTTATGTACCCAACAAAATATTTATTATTATTCTGTAAAATATATCTTTCCTTATTCAATAAACAAGGCCAATAACTTTGAAAAAATAATTATATAATTGAATCATGCCAAACTTTGATGTCATCAAGTTTGGTAGCGAGTAGAATTGACAAACTGAATCCCACCCAAAAACCAAGAAATAGAATTGACAAATTGAATAGCATGGTGACAAAGAAAATTCTTGTTCGTTTCATACTTCTTTAGTTGTAAGCTACTTTGAAATTTCATTAATGTCAATAATTTTCCCTTGCTTTCGTCATTCAAATAATTTAATATCTCCTTTTTCTATGTGAATGCAACACAAATAAAAGGCCACATTTTGGTAAACAGAGCATATTATGCATCTTATTTGTGAGATAAAGTGATCATGGTGGCTAAAGTCAATTATACGTCAGATAAATATAAAATGTATATCACAATCATCACCATCATGAATTTTATTTGCATGTAATCATTCTTTTACGTGTGCAATAAATATGTTACTTTTAAGTTTTAACAATTGGACATATACTCACTGTAGACATCTTAAAAATCGTGATTGTATCACATTCTATAGATGAAAAATAAATGCTTTAGTTTGGTGGCCTTTTTTATGTACTACGTAGGAACATTTCGTACGTGAATGTAGTTATCTATAAAAAGAAATAAAGATGCATTGAAACCCAAACGATGATGATGAAATTGCCATCTCAGTGGTTACACGACATTCCAGTGTAGTACACAAGAGATAAGAGTACAACTGATTCTTTCATCAACTTGGGGTTTGTGTCAAAGAAGATGAACAATATTGTACAAAGGAAATAAATTAACTCACTTTTAGCCTAAGATAAGATGACAATTAAAGTCCATTCCTCACTCTGGTTTATTTTTCAATTTCAACTTTTTCCTTAATATTTTTACACGCCAAAGATAATGTGGACAGACACCAATGACTTTCATTTTCATACGTCAATAAATTCAATTAAAAATTATTTTAGATATAATTTCTAAAATAATTATTATAAAAATTAATAATTTTATTGTACATGATAATCTATTATTAGATAATATAAAAAAAATATAATATAAAATAGCATTATATTATCATTGAATCACAAACAATCATTTGTTAACTTTTATAATAATTATTTTAAAAATTATATTAATAATAATTTAAGATTAAAAAATAATATAAAATTATTTTATATTACCATGTCATAATCATTAAATTTTCTCTCACCATATATATGTGCGTATGTGAGTACGTTAACACTTAAAAAAATTATAAAATTATTCAACATATTTATAAAGAAGGATAATAAATAGTAAAATGGATTAATTAATAATACGTTGGATTAAGCTATTTAAGCATTAACCGAGAAAAAAGTAATTGATTGTAGAAGTGTTAGAAGAATTAGTGTCATCCAATGTGGAATTAGACTGTATTTTATAGTGTTAACCAATTAATAGATTATCTGAATGGTGATAAGGTCTATTTGATAAGATGCTTTTTCTATAATTTATAAGTATTTCAAATATCAGGTTAAGAGGACTGTGATTAAAACGAACAAAAAAATAATGTTCCTTAAAAATAAGAAGTGGTGGATGTTCTTTTTTATATAAAAAGATTATGGTGATGGCAAGTTGTTGGAGTCATGACTAAATTTTAAGAAATACACAGACAAATGGATTGCCATGCATAACAAAATTGGAAAAGCAATCTTAATGAATGTAATTCATGATAGAACCCATTAAAATATTAATGTTTAAAGAAACAATAAGAAAAAACACTAATGAAGGCCAGTCATAGGCTAATAACTAAATTGTAATTTAAATTATTAAGTCATGAATTTTGCATTATCTTATTGAAGTTAGAGGTGAATATGGATCCTCAGTCTTTAACTCATATTTTTCCAATATTCATTTTTTCTTTAATGTTCTTAATTTTACAATTAGAGTGACAAAAACATATGTATCTACAAATAATCTGTGAATGAAATTTATAATTGATAAAAGATAAATATTTAAATAGATATATTTAGTACTCATTAATAAACAAGACAAAGATAGATAGATATCAAGATATCTATCCTGTGAATATTCGTTATAATAAAATTATTTAAACGTCTTTATTTAAATAATATTTTTGGACTTATAATCTTATTAACTTTTATTTGAAATTGTGAGGTAGAATAATTTTAGTTTATTAACTTAAATTTAATTTTAATTTTCAAATTAAATAATTTTAATTAATATAATTATGTAAAATATTTAATAATTTAAATTTAATCTTTAAACTATTATTTTAAGAAAAATATTAGAATAAATAATAATTATAATTAAATTGCATTTTAAAATATTTTAAAATTATTTTTTATTTTTAATAAATATATATAAATATATATAAATGCTAACAAAATTTACAAATATCTACTTAACGAGAACCCTTACAAGAATAGATACATAGTATATATTTATTTGATAGAATAAATAACAAATAATTATTACTTATATTCATCTTGCCCGATTCTCATCTCTATTCACAATTTCATAAATATTTACTCAATTATAGCTGCTTACACATATTTAATTAAATAATTAATTAGTAATTGATAACCTGCTAAGGAGTAATCTCTATGGGAATAATATTCTTTTTAATCACTTTATTATTTATCCAAGCAATCTACTTGTAAGAAGTTGACCAACAAATTGGCAAAGTCCTAAAGGGTGGGACAAAGTCAATAATAGGAGGTGTGGCTATAAAGACGTGAAATTGAGTTAGGGAACCAGCAAATGTGGAATCTTGCAAATACATTGCCAAGTAAGATTAGTTCATTGTAGGTTTTCAAAGATCCCTTCAGTTCATAAAAGAATTGTAAAGTTTTATAATTTGAACCCTAAAACCTATCAAATCTAACATAATAGCCTACAGCTTAAGAAATCACTGATAAAGTTGAAAGTCTATCAACTGGTAAGGTCCTATTTAAAGGATTTTCGAACGTATACAAACTCCATTAAAAACTTACAAATTGAAAAGAAAACAAATCCTATCTAAAAATTTAATAATTATAAAAAATTATAGTAATTTAACTGAGTGAAGTGTGAGAAACTTAAGAAAATATGTGAGGTACGCAATGCATTGTGTATCTAATTTGCTCAATTACCAATTATAAAATTGTTAAGATTTTACATCATTACAAATATAAACAATGCAATTCTTGTTGGACTTGAACAATTTTTTACTTATAAGTCCATTTTATGATGTTGAATTAAATCTTAAACTCAAATTTTAAGAAGTTATTAAAATCCATCCTAAATCTATTAATTAATCACTTGTATTTATCTACATTCTACATGTTATTATCTACATTTGTTTCCAATGACTAGTCTTAGACACGAAAGAATATGTTAAAATCCTACATAACTATGGATATGATCAAATCAATATAATTTTTTTTCTAAAAAATTAATTTTAAGGATTAACTTAGATTTGAGTCTAAATTCTAAAAAAAATATTATCTCTAATTCTTATTATAAAATTTAATTAATTAATTCATCAAAGTTAAAAATTTTAATTAAGTTAATTAAAAATATTAAATTTATCTTAAATTAATATTTTTTTATCAAAACCATTATTTGAATAAAACTAACATTAATGAGAGTTATTTCTTTCACTATCACATTATTCTATAATTAACTTATTAAATCACACTTTTAATTTAGACCTTATTATAAGGATTAAAGTTAAAATAATTTAACATTAATTACAAGAGCCAGAAAGGAAGGTTGGGGGTGGGAACCTTTGATTCAATAATTTGGAAACCTTGCTTTTATATTGATTAAAATAGCACGAAGTATAAACTATCATAACCGACTCTGAACTGTCTCAAGTTTGTCTCTGGCCCCCACTCTTTTTTCCTACAAGATCATCCTTTTTTAGAAAGCAGTAGGAAAATTTGACAAGGGTTCAAGGAGACATTCAGTCAAGTCCAATCGACAAAGCAATAATGGAAATTAATACTAATAGATGCTTCCGTAATAGCTAAGAATCCCTTGTCATGTACATACATAATCTCACTACAAAGACAAAGCACATCCCATTACTGTTACAAGAGAAAAGCGAGCATGAATCCACTTGGATTAATTTCTAGTTTAATTGAACCAATTGCTAGCTTTTCACACAGTGCAGCTTCATTCCGCTGGTGGAGTTGCTTTGTTTACTCAATGGACTGCTCATCTTAAAGCTTTACACTTGTAAGTACGATGCTTCAACGAAGATAAGGAAGCTTTTCCTGTCAAAAGTCGCAGTGCAGAAACCAATAGCAAATCCTAGATACCATTACAGATAATAAAACCATAACAATCCACACATGATTCATCTAACCTGCCATTTTTTAATCATAAATGGGACACTGTAGAGCAAATATTTTAATCACTACTAACATACTATTTTCAGACGCAGAACTTTTAATTACTTTTTCTCGTTTTTAATTGCTGCTAAAACCAAGTGGATTGATTAGCCTAAAAAGAAAAGTTTTACTTATCCCGGGTACTTTTAGGACCTAAAATTTAATCTTCACTTTAGAGGTGAATCACTGCATACATATTCATTTGAGCCTTTGTGGAAGGGAATAGTGCTGTCTATGGAAGATGTGACCCCAACAAAATAATATATTACGCAATGAAAGCATGCAATCGGTTAGTGTCTGTATTAGGACAATTCCTGTCTCGGAATAGGTTTTAACTTTGTCTAACAAGAGTCAACCAACAATAGAAAGATGCTCCAGGAGAATGTTTGAAAGAAAGTTCAAAGGGTAATTCTGATTAAGAATGGATAGCTGTGACCTTTGTCATAACTGGGCCAAGAGTCCCTATCTTCATTTAAGAATCCCTCATGACGTTTCCAGACTTCTTGGTCATAGTTCTCCGTTACACTGAAATGCAAGCCATTTTCCTTGGCCACCTCCAAGAACAGGTCCAATGAGTTGCCTCTTTTTGGACTTAAAAATATAGCCTCAGAAGATCCTGCTTTTGATAATAAATGTTTGACAATACGAGCAAGGTCTCTGTGGAAATCCTTAAAGAAAGTGCTGTCAAAATGACACAATCAATGTCGTAATATAAAGATAAGACTAGAATAAAGACCAAAACAAAAGGCACGTCAAGCTGCATGCATGTGAGTCTGCTGATGCATTTCGTACAAGATATATAACTGCCTTTTGCCCACTAGAAGAATAAATATAGATATCTGAACATATATCAAACTTTAAAAATTGAAACTGATAAAAAGTTAACAAAAGAAAATAAGGAAAAGTAACAGCATTTGCCAGCCGACATGCATGAATGCAAAAATTTGTTTATTCTATATATATAAAAGCTTCAACCAGATAAATAAGAGATTGTGTCTCATGACTATTATCTCACGCTGAATCCTTTGCTGACTCTGATCTTTATCCAAATTATATAGGGAAAGAAAAATGCTATTGACATGAAATGACATTTTTCAATCAGCAGTTACAGGCTTACAGCTATTAGATCACTAGAACTGCAAACAATATTTTCATCTAATGAAGGAAAAATGCTTTTAAACCAGGTATGAAACAGTCCAAATATCAAACATCTTACCAATCACTTGCAATGATGATATCAAATGTGTCTGCAATATTAGAAGTGTCTTCCTTATTCCAGTGAAGAGTCATAGACTTTACAACTGTATTCCCAAATGCTCCAGAGTTGGCTTCAATGTTACGCTGAGTATCTGATGGTCATGAAAGAGCAAAATCCCATTCAACTAGAAAATATTTAATAACAGTACATTCTAAAAAGGGATATTGCTGCAAGAAAATTTATTTTTAAAGAAAGAACCTTAGTTATTGTGCAGATTACAATGAAAAAAACTTTACATTAAGTAAAAAGCAAGAAACGTTAAACTAGTGTTCAGCCCAATAGCAGAGTAAAG
Source organism: Pachyrhizus erosus (assembly GCA_026544285.1). Lineage (NCBI taxonomy): Eukaryota > Viridiplantae > Streptophyta > Magnoliopsida > Fabales > Fabaceae > Pachyrhizus > Pachyrhizus erosus. The sequence goes on from JAMLFT010007434.1 coordinate 6,481, forward strand.
GACACTGAAACACACAAGCAGGGAGTAATGCCAACAGACTTCATTTGTTCTTTGAAAAAAAAAAATAAGTTGTCGATACTTAAATGTATCACTGCTTCTAATAGTCTAGTTAGGCTAAACTTTTCATTAAACACTTACAAGAGAATAAAATAAGTAAAATAAATTAAACTTTCTCCCAAAATTAAAATTAATGTATGCATAAGTTAAAATAAACTTTTGAAGAAGTTAAATTAAAGATTCTATGAAAGTTAAAGAAAGCATAAGTTAGCTTTAACTTATTAAAGAAACTTAATTCATTTTACCTTCTTATTTTCTTACAAATGCTTATCTTATGTTCTTTTCCTATAAGTGTTTACGTTAATTAAAGGTTTTACTAGTGTATTGATTTTTAGAAGCAACGTATACATTTGAGTAACCAGTTTAATCACATGTTAACAACCTCTCCCACCCCCTCTCCAGGACCCCATCTTCCTTGAAGGAATGATCATTTTGATCTAGTAAACTAGAGCACTGCACCTAGCTCTCCTAGAAGTATAACCATAGACTGTCGTCAAATTTTCCCCCGCATGCATAATCCTAGAGTCTAATCATGCTTCTTCCTGCATGCATCTGAGCATCTCTCAATAGAACAAGATATTGAAAAATCCTTCAATGCAAGGATACAATCTCACAAGCAGTTTCTAATCTTATCTTGATGCATGATGAGGTCACTGTAACACTACGTTCAAATACTACAAAGGAACAGATCTTGCAAACATCTAACTTGAAGTCACTGAAAATGGAAAACAGTTTCATAGGACATTCTGTGGAGAAAACTTAGATACAGTTCCTTATGTACTGTTTTTGTTGTTTTTCAATCAGAATTAGAGTTTCACTTCGGAAATTGCATAATCATTAATGCAAATCTTTATTATATGGTTTACCAAGTAAAACTCCAATTCTGATAACAGAACAATACAAAAAGCACCTAAAGTACTGTATCTAAGTTGTGTCCTGGTAATTTTCCTGCACGCTTAAATTTTGTAAACACAGTGTAATTATAAAAACCAGAGCCATACATAGAACAGCGCATTAGTTCTAGATTCAAGGTTTTTATCATTGTTACATGGTTCTTGGTATGATTCAGAATGGTACACAGTACAAGATGATATGATTAGTCAGTTCAATATTTAGGATTGAAATTCGTTTAGGGTTTGATCACTATGCATAAACTTCAAATTATAGTATCAATCTGTAAAAGCATTAGGATGCATGAGTCAGAAAATAACAAAAGTAATTGAACAGGCAAAAACTAGCCAATGTCTATTTCTCTATTTTTCTTCATTGCTTTTCTGTCATTGGTGATGCTGTGCATTTTGCACTTTGCACTTGGCATCCCTAATGTTCTATTGTGTTCCTTCTCTCCCTCTTGCAACCTTTTATCTATGTATAGCTGCATTGCTGGGTAAGTTCCTTGACTTCCTTCTTCCTTGGCATGTCTTTCTTCCTCTATCTTTTCTTCCATCTCTTGGAACACTTCTCCCAACATTTTGGGACCATGGATCGCCATTCAAATGGACCATTTAATACTGATTATTATACTAGTAAGTTATTGTTATTACTAAAATTCCAGAATGTTGTTTTTACACAGCAAAGCAAAACATCTGTTTGTGCCCCTCCTAGGAAAGGTTCCTCATCCCTAATCAAAAAACAAAGACAATCCAGTCACAATCACAACTCTAGAGAAACCTAGAAATACTTTGGGAAAACGTTTGAATGATTATTATACTAGTTTTTCTTTTTTCTTATTTTTGGTGAAATACTTTCTTTAGAGAAACCTAGAAACCTCCAGGAAAACGAACTCCTATAATATCCTTCTTTAAGGCATTACAAATAAAATCAAAAACAAATTCAAACAGCCTATACTGACTAGACATGGACAAACCATACTTAGCTAAAGAATCAGCCACTTGGTTAGACTTCCTTAAGACATGCTACCAAGATACGTGTCCTTCAAATCTAGGAATCTACTGGATAGCTTGAACCAAACTGGAACAAGGATAGGAATAGCAACATCCTTTTGTCAATAAATTAATGAACTCAAGGAATCAGAGTACACAATGATAACCTGGCATCCTTTCTTCCATACCAACTTTAAACCATAAAAATTATCCCACCACAAGATGCTTTAGTGCCCAGATCCTTCACCGAGCCATCCACATTGAGAGCAACCTGACCAGAATGTGGTGGAAACCAACAAATACCAGTGCCAGTGCAAGCCCCAAGCCCCCAACAACAACTTGCTTCACCCTTCCAAGGCAAGACTGCACAACTGAAATACCATCAATAATCTCAAGACTTTTACTACAAACTCCTCCACTGTTCAGCTTTTGTTATAAAAAAATATGAGAATTCCGGTGCCACCACATAAGATACAAAATGGAACCAAAAGTGACACTTCAATAAGTACATGCTATCATTTGACAAATTTAACAACAGCCACCTCTGTCAATCCCTCTACATGAAAATCTATAACATTACTTTGAATAAAGAGTTGCTAAATAGCACAGATTTGGGAGCAATCACAAAATACATGGAATAAGCTCTCACTGTGACTAACACATTGGGCACAAATCAGGTAAAATGAGACACCCCAAATCTATCTCTTTTTTCATTAGTAAAATACCACCATGGCAAAGCTTCCAGAGGAAACTATGCACTCTCTCTGGACCCTTCCATCTAAACACCCTTTTAAACAAATCAGAATTCCCTTGCCTCACTAAATTATGAAGAGAATCATAGGCTGACCTCATAGTAAAAGTTCCATCTTGAGTGAGAGTCCAAGCAGTCACAACTCTTAGAAATAACAGAAACTTTTGCCTTCTAAAAATAATTAAGCTAGCAATTAATGACACAGGAATCAGAAAACTCTCACCAATTTTTCTATCACTACCCAACCTGTTTGTCCAGGTTGTGACATACTAGCTTTGCTTTTGCAATATCTAATTTAAGTGATCTTTTTACTTTATATAAGAAAGAAAAAACAACTGACAAATGACAATTGAGATTTACAATAACTGTGTATACCCTTGGACAATTACTTTCTATCTGCCATATTAACAGCAGACATCACACTGCAGTAAACAATCACTTTTGCAAAATGAGTTTAATCAAAGTTTAGGGAGAAATATATCAACTAATGATCGCATCAAAGGTATTATTAAGTCAGATTTTACATATACAAGATACCTGACCTATAATTTATGAAGAAACGTTTAAAATGAAAGAAGAAATTTATTTAAATTTATACCCAGAAGGGCACTGGGGTATATTAGTTTCTTTTATACCAAGAAGGTACTATGGTACCCTTCTTCACATCTATTTTTGGCAAAAATATTGAACTGTTTAAAATACAATTAATTCTCTTTTAAAAACACAAGTTAAGAACTATTATCATACATAAAACTGGACCAAAAGGATACAATCAACTACTTGTGGATTTCCATCTGAGATTACAACCTCGGATGCCTCTGTAGCAGCTGCAATAACAAATCCAGCCAAGCCATAGCCCGAACCAAGCTCAATAACTTTTTTAGACCTAAAAGAATTTAAATGCATGACAAAAGATAAAAATAAAATAAAATTGTACCAGCAAAAGGTAACAGAAAAATAACTGAAAAGATGCTAGCAATACACTGAATAAAATCTTCAAGAAAAAAACAAAATACAGTTTTCAAACCTAAATATGTCTGCATGTGACAAGCAATAGTGAGCAAGAACCTCTTCTGACGGCCAATTACCTGCAGAAGACATCATGAATTTATAAGCTTACACTGAAAAGAAAAATGTCCAGAATTAATATTTAGAACATAATGAAAATTGTAAGTCATTAAAATGATCAACTATAGTGTTTCATCCAAAATGTAGGAGCAGCTAACATTCAATTCATTTTCTTCTAAATATAAAGGTTGACTCAATGCACAAGGGTCCCACCTAGTGAGGTTTAGGATGAGTAAATGTATTCAGTCTTAACCCTGCAAGTAGAGAGGTTGTTTGTAGGATTTTAACTTGTGACACTACCAGGTCACAAGTTGCAACATTACCATTGTACCACGGCTGTACTTAAAAAATGTACTATTTCTACATCAAAACATTTGGGAAAATTATTCTGCTTTTTCTAGTGAATGAAATGAAAAATTACCTCAACAGCAGATAAATCTTATTCATGTTGCATAAAATATGGCTTAAAATAATGTTATTTTTAAAAACCACCTTACCTACATCATTACATTCAAATTTTTTGTTTGACAAGTAACTAAGGGGACCTCCATACACCCCCCGCCCCTCAACCCAGAAAAAACAGAAAGGGAAAAAAACATAGGGAAAACCTTAAAAGGATCATGTGCTAACCAAATGCAAGCTGATCACATAATCTTATCCCAAGTCAGCTACTAAGATAAAGGGACCTACTTAAAATTACAGGATTATGCTCCAACCAAATGCACCAAATTGGAGCTAATATTGCACAGCAAATAAAATTGGTTCGTGTCCTAAAAGAAATACTTCCCTTCAATATAGAATATATAAAACTTTGACAATGAGCTTGTCGCCCATGTGTCCCTTTATTCTGAAATGTGTTATTAAACCTTATACTTTCAATCAAGGTTTTAAAAAACAGTTTGCAACTGCGATTTTGGCCACAACATCAAAGCTTTTGCAGTCTCCAATTTTCCACATCTGTAATTGCAGTCACATCAACTGCATTTATCCATAATTTTCTACAACAACTATTGTTACAAAATCGCAACTGGGCAGCCGCAATTTAAAACCTTGCTTTCAATAGGCTGGCAATAGAAGAGTGCAAATCATTCACAAAATCTTGGTCAACATTTATGAAAATATTTTATGCAAATATCATCAGTCCCTGTAACCTTAGAATCAGTACTAGTTGTGAGTTGCAAGAATAATGATAAAAGAAACTTACAGACAAGCCCAGTGTTGTCAATGTTGTATCTGTTACATATCTCAAAATCACTGAGGTCAGCACTGCTGTCCACTCTTTGTCTGCATAAACAAAATATACCAATAAATAATGGCTAAAATAATATTTTAGTCCATTATGTTTTTGTCTTTTCCCATTTTGGTTCTGTGTTTTAAAATTTTCGTTTTGGTCCTTTATGTTTGCAAGTAGACTCAAAATGGTATTTTTGTCCATTAATGATCAGTTGCTGCAAAGCAGTACGACACCGACCCAAACAGCATAAGCACTGATTTGCCGATTTGCTCCACCGGTAATGGCAATCCAAATGACGACATGAGTTTGAGGTTGGCAAAAGGGAAGGGGAAAGGGAAGAAGAGAAATGAGAGGAAGAAGAAAGGTAAGGAGCTGCAATATTTGGGTATAACAATTTTCTAATATTTTTGAGCTACTTAAAAAATGTAATAAATAATACCAAATTATTATTAATGGACAAAAGAACCAATTTGGATCCATTCATAAACATAAAGAACCACAACAGGATAAGGCAAAAACATAATGGACTAAAACATTATTTTAGCATTAAATAATCATTCAAATGCAATCATTGAGAGGTGAATAAGTTTTCGACCCAGAAACTTTCATGAAATGAGAATGTCATTTACTTCTGTAGAAACTAACTGTCATGTAAGAGTGCTAACAACACACTCCCTCCAACCACTCTATTCTGTTAGTCAAAATTTATTAAAAACTATAAAACCATGATTGAGGTGCATTAAATAAGGAATTAGATCCACAAAATTTTGTAATTTCAGTCAGTAGTAGAAAGTGTGTTGCTAGCATTTCACATGTAAGATATGGTAAAAGGAAAACCAGAATCAATTTAGTTCAGAGTAGGTCTGTTTCGACAGAATTTTCTTACTGAAAACAATTTTTCCTAATTTCTAATATTGGTTATAAAGCAATGAATGAACGAAAGAAAACAAGCAATATGCTTAGTGGAAACTGCAGAGGGTTTACCTAACCTACAATTAACACACAAAAGCAACTTAAATTGAATTTTGCATTTGGTTCCTATTAAATTTTTCTTTTGTTATTGATCTCTGAAAAAAAAGATTAAATTGTTACTTGTTATATTGGCTCTACAATGGAAAACATATGACTGTTGTGATAAAAATAAATAAAAATTAAGGGATAAAAAAATCTAAAACTAGTTAGGAACCACTTAACATAGTCAATATAATACTACCAAAAAAAAAAAAAACAGAGCCAATATAATGACAAGGACAGGGACAAAATAAAAAATAAAAATATTTCGAGACCAACATAAAATTGGTAAATTTTAGAAATCAACAACAAATAAAATTAAGAGTAACGAAACCTAAAAATCAAAATTTATGAATATATTTAAGCGAAAATATAAAACTGACGTCAAAAAGAGTTGAGGAGCGCCAGGGATGGGTAAAGTGTAGCAAACGATAGCGTCTCGGGTGGAAGAAGCATCGCGTTTATTTGAGTCATGACGTTCATCGTCGATTACATGAGAAGGTATCAAGTTGAATCCATGGCCGATCCTTCTTGAAATGCGCTTCATAATCATTTGAGATTGCTCGTCTGCAAAAAATTTAAAAACAAATGTATGTATCTATCAGTGGAAGCTTTTTTGCAACTAAATCATGGAAATTGGAAGTGTGAAAAATGAGATTACCTGGCTGAGGTGGAGACGAGCGCGAAAGGAGCGCGTCACGAAGGATTTTCCATCTGAGAGAGGAAGCTTTCTCGTTCCTTGTGTTTTCCATCATAGCACCGTTTAGTGTTTATTTTCAAACGACGGGCGTTTAGATTTTAGATTCAGTAAATACTACTGAGGGGTTTTTACATTCTTATTTAATCAAATAATAATAGGTCATGGACTATTATCGGGTAAATTATTTTTATATTATTATTCAACTATACATAATTTTTTTTTATTTTTTATGAAAATTACATTAAGTTTTTGTTTGATAAATAAAAAAATGAATGAAAGTGTGAAAAAATAATAAAAAGTGAAACAAAGTAAAAAATAAAATAAAATTGTTTGGTTAAGATAAAAGAAAGTAAAAAAATATTTGAATTAAAATTTTATAATAAATAAAAAAAGTAAAAATATAATTATATATTAACAAAATCCTCATTTCATTCCTTGTTATTTCGACATTAATTTTATATGATAGACATATAATTAATTATACAAATTTTGTTAGTATGGGATCATATATCTACCCCATACTTAAATATACAAAGCATTGTTACAAATATTAATTGAATGGGCATTCAATTTTGTTTGGTAATATTTGCTATTATTATAATACCCAAGAATTTGATTTCAGTTGAATTTGGATTGTTAAGCCAATATGCAATTGGTTGTGGTGAATTATTTTTGTGTTGTTGTATGCTCAGTAGTTCTACAATTGGAAAAAATATCTAAATAAAAGGAAAGCTAAACTTATAAATAAATAAATAAATAAAAGGATGAGAAAACGTGGTGACGGCCTATACAGCATGGAAGTCACAAGCAAAGTTCAAAGGCTGTTTTGAAAAAAAACACAAATTACTGTGCATTACATCTACTTTTCTCTTTTTTCGCTATTTTGGCATAGACTAAACAAAATTTAAAAAGTTTCATTTCTCTTTTAACTATACCAAACATGCATGTGTTTCCATTTTCATATCTTTTTATTCCCCTTCACTTCAATTCATCATCCTTTCAATAGTATCAAACACAATATAAAAGTCAGATAATAAATTATTTTTTATTGATTGAGAATTTATATTAAGAGTGCAACTAGTTGGTTGAGTTGATTTTAAATAATTTTTTAATTAAATCTAATTAAATTTAATTAGATTAAATTAGATTTATTTATTTTTTTAAAAATTTAATTCAATTTTAATTAGATTAGATTTGACTATCAGATTAGTTTATAAAAAAAAAATTAGGTCTCTAATTCTATAAAACAATATATATATACTTCAAATTTAAAATTAATATTAAATATTTTTAAAATCAATATTTTTTAAAAGTATAACCATATGAAAATAATCTAGTGAGAGATATAATAATCTATTTAACTTTAGCATTTTCAATATTAGAAGAAAAAAAATTATATATTCAATGTATATTTGGATTTGGTCAGATCTATAATTTCAAACTCATGATTCAACTCAATTCTAATTAAATTCACTAAAATAAACTCAACGTAAAATAATGACTCAATCTAACCCACAAAATTTATGTTGGATTGGTCAGGTTCATAGGTTGGATGTTGTAACATCCCAAATCCATATATAATATTAATTTCAAAGTTTACTTTTTATCATAGTATGTGGGTGAATGTTT
>JAMLFT010007435.1:0-14809 GCA_026544285.1 Pachyrhizus erosus
AATAATAAAAAATAGTAAAAATTTGAAAAATATAAATTTTAATAACAAAAATAAATATATTTACAAATAAAAAATAACATAATTATGACAATAAATTGCACATAAAATAATAATAATAACATTAAAAAATATCAATGTAATAATAATGGTGATGATGACAACGACAAAAATGATGATAGTGGTGACAGTAATAATGTAATGGTGATGTTGATAATAGTAGGATAATGGTAGGGGAGGAGAGAGTGGTGGTGATAACAACGAGGTGATAGTATTTATAGAGACAAAGATGATGATGATAACAATAATAATAATGATAGTAATAGTAAAAATGATAGGGACAATAATAACAATATATAAAAGAGTTTTATATATAAAAGGAAAGATAACATTTTTTAGCATATTTTTTTATTGGTTAAAATTTTAAAAAATATATAAAATTATGAATGAAACTTATTAAATGTAAGGTCAGATTCATCAAATTTATTCATTTTCAATAAATTTTGATTAACAATAGATGGTGTGTCAAAAAAATATTAATTAAAAAGTGTATATATTACTAATATTTATCTTTATTTTATTTTAAGACTCGTGATTTATAAACATAGATTTCAAAATCTTTGATTACAATAGGAAAACATGAGTCGAGTTGTTTTTCTTGTTGAATCACCAAATGTAAAGGTGTTGTTGATACTTGGTAAAGGATTGAGAAGCATGATATGTGATCTAACTTGAACAAATTGCACATTTATCCCTTAAGTAAAAAATTTACATGATCATGATCACTCTATTATTTCATCACTAAAAAGGCAGCCTAGGTGCAAGGACCTACACATTTACAGCGTAGTACACAAGCTTGAAAGTTTGTAAATTCATTCCATAAGATTTTCTCATGTTTGAAATACTATACCACATTCTGTCACCTTGTTGCAGACAACAAAATTTCTTCTTAGAGGTTTGAAATCTGAAAGATATCTCCTAGTGAAAAACAATCATGTAAATCATTCTAAGCATCAAAAGTTTTATGATTTAAAGAATTTGTTAGGGTATGTAATCTAAATTTGATCAGGGAATCCAAGTAAAAAAAAATAATATAGTAGATCAAGAAAATAAAAAAAGTCAAAATCAAAGTAGAAGAATAACAGAGAGAAAGAAGAAAAATACGAGATCATAATTCAAATTAGACTTCTAATTGATGATCTCTCACCCTTCAAAAAAATTTCTTTCTTTTTCATACATTAATCAAGTACTAAAAATTCAACAAAAAAATCAACTACTAAAAGTGAATTGATGGTCAAAATTAAATACTTTTAGGTATACAATATGTTTTTTTTTGTAATTATATAAGATGTGTTTTCATAAATAGCTAAATTATTATTTAATAAACTTTGATCGCACGAGAATTTGTTTTATTTTGAACTGGAAGTTCATTAGAATAAATTAAAAATACTTATTTTCATTAATTAAAAAACATATTAAACTGAGTTTAAATATTATGAGAATTATAAATATCAAATACATCCAAATGCCTGTTAAGTTATAAAGAGACACTATACAGCACAATCTATTAAATTCTGAAGCTACCCTAATAATTGGTGGTCTTGTGGTAGAGGAACCCTTCAAATGTAGGGTTTACTTTTGTTTTTCAAGCAATCCACGAGACACTTGTGTGGCAATTGCCTAGGAACTTGTGGTTGTAAAACAAGGCCATTATTTATTTTAACAGTTTTTTTATTTTATTTTAGAAATGAAAGTTATATTATTGATAAATAAGACAAAGGTTGAGTACAGATTTGCCTACCCCATATTTATTTATTTATTTATTTTAGAAGTTAGGATGGGATTATGGGCATTCCCATTTGCTTATTTATACTTTTTATTATTAACTTAAAATATTAATTTGTTATTACTTTCACCTAAATATTTTTATTAAATTATAATTAAGTATATTAATGAGGAGAGTATTAGTAATATCCTTTATTATCCACGTTTTTATTTACAACTTTAATTATAATATTTAAAATTACTCTTATTATTTAATTTTTATAAAATTTTAATTAAGTGTGTTGTTGTTTCTCAACTATTCACATTTTTCTCTCCTATTTTTTTTTTTTACTTTAAGTGTCATTTCCTTATCCTATTCAAAGAAAAACAAAGTTAGACAAGTTTAACTCACACAGATTCCACACATAGTCAAACATGTTATGCATATTATATTCATATTTTGAGTGACTAATCCCTCCTTCCTCTTAATTCCATTTAAATAATCAGACTTTTTTTTTCACGTGTATTTTTTCTTTACATGGTCAACACTAAAATATATAATTTATGAGATTTTTTTAAGTTATATGTCTCTTTTAAATAATTTTTTGATTTTAATTTTTAATTATTTATATATAATTATATGGTTTTTTATTTTTATATAAAAAAATTCATCTTGTAATATATACCCCTATATGTAGAGACTTTTTTTTTTTTTTGCATATATTTTATGTTAGAAATTGGTACAAAATGACCAGATAATGTCGTTATAAAAAGTGAATGAATTTTATTTAAAATAGATAAAAAAAAATAGAATTGCTATAAAAAGTTTATCAAAAGAAAACTATTGAAAAACATCTTTATTTTTAAATTTGGCTTTAAGAGAGCCTAATTTAAATAAGGAATGGTGATAATTTAATCTCATTTTTTAGGGTAAGAATTTGACCTCATTATACTTTAGATATATTTATTAATTTTGTTACCTTATATTATTCATATCTCAAAATTATTGATATTTTATTTTTTTTAATAAAAATTAAGAAAAAAGTATTTTAAAATATTAATATTTCTTAGAGAATAATTTTATTAAAATATTTTTATTTTATTTTTTATTTTTAATAAATGTGTTATTAATTTTTTAAGATAGTAATATTTATTAAAAGAAAAAATTGAAATAAATATTTTAAAATCTCGTTCAAAACTAAAAACATTAATCAATATGATTTTTTCAATGTTAAAACGTCGATCAAATTAAAATGAAAGAAGTAATTAATTATACAGTTATTAATAATTATTTTGAACTTCTCATTAAAAAATATGAAGCCTAATTTGACAAGTAAGACAATATGATAGTCCAATAACTAAAGATCTAATTCTTGAACATCAAATAAACATTAACGACAATCTTCCAACATTATATAAATCATAATATGGACACAAAATGGGAATTGTTACAAAATTTTTGTTAGATGCAGTGATTGTATAAAAAGACACTTCTCACACTACCTCACAAAAGAAAATGCTATATACTAATTATGAATCAATATAAATCATTCATTTGTATGTAGTGAATGGACTTGAGTATCAAAGTTTTTGTAAATACATCAACAAATTTTGGCATATATACATTTATGAATATTTTGTTAGAATATTTCATCTTAGAGAAATGATATCAAACAACAATTTTAAAAGTATTTATTTTTTCACTAAAAATAAAACACAAATGAAATTTAAATAAAATAAACGAGTTAAAATACATTTACAAGGACTAAATTATAAATAAAAATAAAATTTAATTTAATAACAGAATTTATGTGTCAGTGTGTTCTTTAGAATAATCAAGAATAAAGAATTCAAAACAATATCATTTCTTTAAGAAATTACTATGGGTTGATTAATTTTAATTGTGAAAACATTTTTTAAATAATCTTATTTGAGAAAAAATTCACATTATACAAGATTTAAGAAAATACAATGAAACCTGACTTCTTATAATTATTATGGCACTTAATTAATGGTGTAGAACCATGTAATCAAGGTTGTACATCGTTAGGTATATTTAACTTTTGGAAAGATATTTACTGAATGAATGAGGAACCTAACTTTAAATAAAAGGAGAAAGACAACATTATCTATTATATTTTTTATCCACGAATTTACATTTTACGAGACTTAAAATAACATAATCACATATAAGTTCTTATAATACGCACAATACAAGCATAAAAAAAAAACACAACACTTTAGAATAAATAATCACACAATAAACGTTGTAAACCGTTACAGTATTAAAAAGTAATCAAATTAGGTATTAGAATATATTGACATTCGAGAGGCAACTAAATTAAATTTTCATTTTAAATTTTGGACAACAATCCCAATATAAAAATACTTTTAGCCAAGAGAAAATAATAAGGATAAAGAATGACAAATTATAAGAAGAGTAATCTTGATATACCATCACTGTAAAAATTGTTATATTATTAACTAATTATAAACCATCTTAAATGTTAATTTTTTTAAAAATTATTATAATTTTCAATTATATGATAATATATATATATAAATAATTGAATTACTGTAAAATTAACATAACACGAACATCGTAGTTCAAGATTATTCTTCTTTTTTTACTACCTTTTGTAATCTTATTTATTTATTTATATTTCTTATTGTTAAAATTAATCTAAACTGTTTGTCTAATCCATCTAACTTAATTATAAATGAAAGCATAAAGCTCAATATTATTTTATCAGTCTACTTGGTAATTACTTGTATTTAATTATTCCTAATTGTAATACTCTATTCGTTGTTGTTACTATTATATGTTAATTTATACTTTTGTTTTTTCATTTAATTATTTTACCATATTTATTTATTTTCTTTTCACACAATTTAAAAATTAAGATTTGAATATGTTTAGTTAAATATAAAATTGATCTATGAAAAATAAAGTTTTTATTTTATTTTTATTTTTTTTAAAATATAATTTTAGTTATCATTTTTTTTATTTCAGTCCTAAATATTAAATAATATTTTTATTTTAATTCATATTATCTTTTAAATAATAATATAATAATAATTAAGACAATCTAATAACACATTATATCAATAATGAGTCTGTACAATATAATTTTTTTATTAAATTATATTTTTAAATATTTAATTAAATATTTTAACATAATGAACTATTTTAAATAAACAGATATTTAAAAATATAATTAAAATCTTTATTACGATATTATTTAATAATATTATTTGATAATAAAATTAAAAAAATTAAATAAGTAAAATAAAAAAAAATATTATTTTTTAAAAATCAAATTAATATGTAAATCAATTTTATTTTCATAAAGTTTTTAAAAAATATTATTTTTTTAATGTATATATATTTTCATAAACAAGTTTTCGGCTGGAAGGCTTAATGAGCCCAAAAAGTCAACCCTGTAACAAAAAATGAGAACACTAGCATTACATGGGCATTGCTATTGGCACCTCCTAATGACTATTTAGGTCTCCCTATCCATATTTTTTTACAAAATACCCCTAATTTTTTATACCTGCATAACACAGGTAAACTTGTTTCCCTTATATTAATCCAATCAAGGTAATAAATAGAATAATTTTTCAATTAATTATAATATTATTAAAAAGATAATTTGATTCATTTGTAATTAATTTGGTCACGGTTAAAAAAGACACTTTGTATTTTAAATGATTCAATTACCATTAAAAAGAATAATTGTAATTAAATCAATTTCAATTTAAAAGTAATTTTTATAATAATTAATTTAATTATTATTAAAATATATATATTTTTAAAAAATACATGTATAATTAATTATAAATAATTTTTTTGTCATAATACACAATGAAAATAATTTGTTTTGAAAAATATTTTTTTTGAAATCCACAATGAAAATAATTTGTTTTGAAAAAATCAAAAAAACGAAAATAAAATTTTGTTTTATTAAAACAATTAATACAACATTTTCTTATTCACAATAATGATAGTTGAATCGAAATATTTAATTTTAAAAAATAGAGAATCAAATGTCTCTATATTTTTATAATATTATTAAAAAGATAATTTGATTTATTTGTAATTAATTTGGTTACGGTTAACAAACATACTTTGTATTTTAAATGATTCAATTACCATTAAAAATAATAATTGTAATTAAATAAATTTCAATTTAAAAGTAATTTGTATAATAATTAATTCAATTATTATTAAAATATATATATTTTTTTTTTAAAAATACATGTATAATTAATTACAAACATAAATAATTTTTTATCATAATACACAATAAAAATTTTTTTTTTTGAAAAATATTTTTTTAAAATACACAATAAAAATAATTTATTTTGAAAAAATCAAAACAACGAAAATAAATTTTTGTTTTATTAAAAAAATTAACACAACATTTTCTTATTCATAATAATGATAGTTGAATGGAAATATTTAATTTTAAAAAATAAAGAATCAAATGTCTCTATATTTTTATAAGATGATCAAAATTATATTTTAATATTTTATATATTATTATTATAAAATATTTTTATTTATTTTTCTTTAAATGTTATTTTAGTTTAAATATTTCTTTAATTATAATTTTTAGCTTAGAGTATCCATAAAAAAAATTATGATAAAAAAAATTATCCAAACTATTTTTCTTATAATCTTAACACTAAGCAAGACAAAATTCAAATTCTTTGAAATATTTATCTAGTAATAATTATAAAATATTCATATCTCTTCAAAGTCAACTCTCACTTTATCCTTTTTCATGTCAAACTTCACCATTTAAAAATTATTATTGACATTCATCGTGTCAAAACTTTCTTCTTGTTGTTACACCTTCAAAAGTTTTTCTTTCAGTGTATATGACTCTTCCTAACAATTTGATCACTACTGTATCCTTCTATTGACTACAAAGTTATTTAAAAATCTTGTCATTCAAGTAAAGTTTTGGTACCAATCTATTCCCATCTTCACAGTGAATTCTCATCATATTTTGCCCATGAGATCTTTCCTCTCCCTCAGGAGTGATCATTTCTTTCAAGCCTCCTTTCAGTCCAATGGTTTTTCTTCTGTTGGTTGTTGAGCATTTATGTTAACATGCAAATTTCAATGTAGATGATTGATACAATTCATTATGAGATTTTTTACTTCAAATAAAATTGGAGTTAAACAATTTCAATGTAGATGATTGATACAATTCATTATGAGATTTTTTACTTCAAATAAAACTGGAGTTAAACAATTTCATAGTAGATAAATTGATACAATTTTCTATGTACTAAAAGATGGTTGATACAACTTTCTTAGTTGTATCAATAATTTAGAATTGTTTAACCTCATTTTTATTTAAGATAAATTAGACAACCTAAAAAAAAAAATCTCAAATGAATTTCGAAATAGTGGGGTGATTTTTACAATTTAGATTTAAAAATTCATTTTCATATAGATAAATAAAGAATTTTTATAATGTCAAAGTATCATAAATGATTTAAAGCATAAATTTCAATGTAATTATCATAAAATTAAAAATTTAATATACATTAATATAAGATTTAAAAAATATAAAAAAAAAATCATATTATTATCTAATTATAAATTATTGAAATAGATTGATAATGAAAAAATCTTTATATTAATGACGAGTAAAAATTAAATTATTTTTTAAAATTTCGGTTTGGTATCAGTGTAAGATTATGTTTTAAAAATAAATAGTATTATGTAAATAGAAAATGTCAAGCTTTTTTAATTTTTTAGAAGCTTTTTATTTGTATAAGAAGAATTGTTAAAATGTAAAAGCGTCCGTATTAACAATAAACTAAAATAGTAGAAACTGTTTATGTATTAAAAAATATAATAATGACAGTTTATTTTAGCAAAATTTATAACGTAAAACATATCCTTTTGGCTTGATAGCAACATTCTATATCAGTGTTTGGAAGTGAATCAGCGCTCTTAAATTTTGTTTGGGTCATTAAATTGTTTTTCTGGTAAGAGAAGGGACACTAGCTTCTTCAAGTGATTGTTCATTGAGGCACCCCTTATGGGCTTTCAATTAAACGTGTTCAAGCGAATCACTGCTTCCACCATCGCGTCTTTCATTCTCGATCATATTAGGTTTTGCAGAGTCTTCATAGCGCTTTAACTCTCTGTTTATTGTTAATTATATTATAATTATTCTGCAGCCAACTGTGTGTGAGGGGACATGATGGGTGATTCCCAAAAGCATAGCATTCTGATGGTCTCAGATTTTTTCTATCCCAACTTTGGTGGTGTGGAGAATCACATATATTACCTCTCACAGTGTTTGCTCAAGTTAGGCCACAAGGTAAGCCAATGTTTTTCTTTATTTCTTTTATTCAATGTGACAACTTTGTATTTCTCTCACCTCAGTTGAAGGTTCCACTATGCCTAAACAAATGCAGTCCTCCCCCCTTTTTAGAAATGAAAGGGTAGCAATGGATTCCATGCAGTGCGTATTTTAAATTTGATTTATCAAGATGCAAATGCTGACTGTAGGCAATCTGGATCCAGCAAACTAGAGATAACAAATTAACAATAGCTAACAGTTTAGTGCCTATTTGTTTTAGATTTTGGTAGAATTGATTTTGAATCGTTGACCGAGATGTGTGCCCAAATTAATATCATCTTTTACATAGGAATGTGAGCCAGAAATTGATTTGCTTGCAAACCAAGTGGTCACTTAATTAATAAATTTATTAGGTTTAGTAGCATTTGGATGTAGTTGCACGAGAGTTTTCTGTAGGTTTTCATTATGGATGGGGATGGGAGGTTTATGTAATAAATGCAAAATATAGGGGGAGAGTAATTTACTCTTTTTTCTTACTTATGCTGAGGTTGTTTGTAATGATGTGAATTCAAATAAAATGGCTATTCAGGTGGTGGTTGCAACTCATGCTTATGGAAATCGATCTGGGGTTAGATATATGACAGGTGGTCTGAAAGTCTACTATGTTCCATGGAGGCCGTTTGTTATGCAGAATACATTACCGACCTTCTATGGATTACTGCCAATTTTTAGAACTATTCTAATTCGAGAAAGAATTACAGTGGTGCATGGGCATCAAGCCTTTTCAACATTTTGTCATGAAGCTCTCATGCATGCAAGAACCATGGGATACAAGGTCGTGTTTACAGATCATTCACTGTATGGTTTTGCTGATGTTGGAAGCATCCACATGAACAAGGTGTTACAGTTTACCTTGGCAGATGTGAGTCAAGCCATATGTGTTTCCCATACAAGCAAGGAAAACACAGTGTTGCGGTCAGGTTTGCCACCAGAGAAGGTTTTTGTCGTACCTAATGCTGTTGACACTGCCATTTTTAAGCCAGCAGTGAGTCGTCCAAGTAGATCGGAAGTTGTTATTGTTGTTATCAGCCGATTGGTTTATCGTAAGGGAGTTGATTTGCTTGTTGAAGTCATTCCAGAAGTATGCCGATTACATTCCAATGTGAGTTGATGAAAACATTGTTAATTTGTTTTGCATAACTAGGAAATTTGGGTCTTGGGTTCTTACATTGAAGAAATGTCAATAAGTTAAACCCCCTTTTCAGAATGCTTTGGCTTTATATTATAGTGCTTAAAGTTGCAAACTTTAGTTTGGTAAAATCTCTTTATGGTGCTTTTTATGTTGCTCTTAACAAATTATATTATAGATGCTATTGAGAAAGTCTAAGGACTGGTTTTGAAAGCTGCAGTTGGTGTATCAAATATATGCAATACCTAAAGTACCTGTGCCTTATCTTAAATTCTAGGACTATTATTTTGTAATTTGTGCTATCTACTAAACAATATCTGTTTTGTAATTTTAGATCCTTAAAGTTCAATAAGAATTTTTAGCAATTACTTATTTGATGGCATTTGAGAGCAGCTGTTATGACTTATGAAATATTCACCCAAATGATGATGATGATGATGATGATGATGATGATGATGATAATAAAAACCTGATCCAATGGTTTATCAGCAGCTTTTATAAAGCCACAACATTCCCTGATGATTTCTTTTCACGCTGCTTAGAGAATTACATGAGAAAATTTGATGAAAAACAGAACATAATTTTGTTTCATGTAAGAGGCTAATTCATGTTGACCTTCAAGAAAAAGGAGTGAGGATTTTACAGTGGATAATGGTCCTACTTTCATGATGAAGAATTACAATAGGGCACACAGGAATGCTAATAAAAGAATAGTTTTGCTCATTTTGCCATTTGTTGTTCGTTATCAATGATTTTTTATCAGCTAACTTGAACATGCATCAAAGATTATCTAATTTCAAAATTTGTGCTTAAATAGACAGTGAAGGATCCAGGCTCCCTCGATTTCCCTCTTAAAAGATTAAGGGAAAAAATAAATAAATTGGCATAGTTATTTGGGGGCTGCATTCAGAAAGTTAAAATATGGACATTTATTTTGAAGATTTTATGGTATTTTGGCTGATGTACATGGTACTAAACCTTTGATAAATGCTCTAGAATGAGCTTTCTGTATATGTTTACCAAAAGTATATTCTTATAACTTTTGATGCTAATCCTAATATCAGTGTTGAACTAAACTTGATTCAAGTCCTCAAGTATGTCCCTTCACTGTGATGTAAACTTTTTATCTATTGACAGATAGCTGTCTTTGGCCTTTTCAGGCATACATTATAATTACTTTATAGATGTCCTCATACAAGAAGCCAGTACCAAGAGAAATATGTAATGCTATAGGAATGATTTGGACTAGTTTCTTTTTTTGTAATTATAGACTTTTAAAGGTATAACTCATATCCATTTGAAGGTTCGTTTCATTATTGGAGGGGATGGACCAAAGCGTGTGCGATTGGAAGAGATGAGAGAAAAACATTCTCTTCAAGATCGAGTTGAAATGTTGGGAGCTGTGCAACATGTACAAGTCCGATCTGTTTTAATATCTGGGCACATCTTCTTAAACAGGTTTGGCTTCTTTAGCAAATCTCTCCTTTCATTAAGCTTTTCAACAATGAACTTATAATTCTGTTGTCTAATTTTGGACATTGAGCAGTCCTAGACAGTTGAGTTTCTTTCATTGTCAGATGTTGTGATTCTCAACGCCAGCAACAGTTAAAATGCTTGATTGCATATCTGTTTTTAATCATTAATAATGTTTGCACTGTTTCAGTTCCTTAACAGAAGCTTTTTGTATAGCCATATTAGAAGCTGCCAGTTGTGGATTATTAACAGTGAGCACACGTGTCGGAGGAGTTCCTGAGGTAGATGCAAAATATTTTCATCTATACTTGTTCAGTCTGAGAATGTTTGCATTTTATATAGTTTGTCTTGTTTATGAACTTCAGCTTCTTTTCAATTCCATAGTTTTGGAATGTTATCTTGGGGGCCTTTATCAATTCACTTCTTTACTTATAGGTTTTGCCCGACGAAATGATTGTTTTGGCAGAACCCGATCCTGGTGATATGGTGCATGCAATTCAAAAGGCAATATCTATGCTGCCAAAAATTGATCCGCAAGCCATGCATAATCGAGTGAGTTTGTTGTTTAAATGCTCTTTCTGATGCATTTAGTGGGGAAATTAGTTCCTATTTGCTTATGTTATATCTGTAGATGAGAGAACTCTACAACTGGCATGATGTTGCCAAAAGGACTGAAATTGTATATGATCGTGCTTTGAAGTGCTCCAATCAGAATCTACTTGAACGTCTCTCACGGTACCCTATAAACATCATTTGTACAATTTGCTTGTGATGGAAACATTGTTGATAGTTGTAATATGAACTCCATTGTTCATTCAGTTTTAGTTAGGTGATCGTGTGAATTACTTCAGCATAACTTTGTTTAATCTGCTTGTAACATAAGCTGGTTGGTACTTGGTATAGAAATCAAGAAAAGTATTTTGGGATCTTCATTCGACAACATACTATCATGCGAATTCTTTTTATAGGGCTAGCAGTTCAAATATAAGGAGTGTGAATCTGATTATAATAATTCATAACTTTTCCTCTTTATTCAAAGATTGATGCCAGTTCAATATGTATACTTGCTATAATGAATTAAGGAGTTATTTCTACCAGTGCTGAGTTGCTGACAGTCTCTGTTATTGTAGATACCTCTTTTGTGGAGCATGGGCGGGCAAGCTGTTTTGCTTGGTTATGATTGTTGGTTTCTTGTTATGGCAGCTATTGGAATTATGGCAGGTAGTTATCTTGGATTTGTTTGACAATTTCATCTTATTTTCATTTTGGTAACCATATTCCTTGCATATCTTCCATTAATAGCCTGCAGATGATATTGAAGAGGTGCCAGATTTTACTCTTCCGTGCAACTGTGATGAAAAGATGCTGGAGAAAAACTCAGTGAAATGAATTGGGTGATACATTATGTTAGTGAACCACAGAGTTTTGTTTTGCAGAATATCAAAAGGATATAAGGGGTGTTAACACTAATACAAGTTCCCAGATCTCGAAATGGCGATAATCATTAATCCTTGCACAAGTAGCCTTGGTGCATACATGCGTAGCTGAAATTAGAGGCCCAGAATTTGTCGGTTTCTGTATAGAGAATCACGCGCTATCCGGTATGTGTTAATTTAGTGTAAATGTTGTTTTCAGCATTACTTTGTTGAGATTTATAGTCAAACACGTTAATTTGGTCTGCGAAATCAAGGTTCGAATTTATTCTGTAAAAGATCGTCTCGGACCAGAATAACTAAGAATCTCTAGAAGTATTTGTATAGTGAACTTATTTTCTCCCTTTCGTGTTATGAAAATTAAATGCTATTTAATAAATAAATAGCTCACATAATACAGATATGGTCTCTGCTGTCATGTGATTGATTTCACTTGTTGGGAGCAGCAGCCTTGGTACATAGAATTGGACTAGTCCCACACCTAAAATGTGAGGATCTGATTGGCAATGCACTGACTAATTAATTAAGAACTACAGAATCATAAGTGAGACAACAGTTTTGTAATTTTCAACAAATTTCAGTTAATAATAAGTGTGTGAGAGTGTGTTAGTACTTTTGAGTAAAACAAAAGAAAAAAAAAGTGTTCTCAATATATTTAACAAAACTCTTTAAGTACAATGTGGTTAATTAATCGAAAAAATTATACCCCTCTCTTAATCGATAATTTTTTAATTAATAATATTTTATAAATTGAATTGTGTATATTTAAGGATAGGATAGAGATTATGAGTCAGCTTGTTAAATGCCATGTATAGAAGACAACTAAGATCGTTGAAAATTTGAACTATGGTGCCAGCAGTTACTGCAACATGGTCGTCATGCCTTGTACTCTTCATTTGGTAACGGCAATCTCACTCGATTTCCAAAATGCATCACTGCGTCTGTGTTCTTAATAGACCAAACATTGAATTGAAATGGTTACGCACCATGTTTTTCAAATGGGTGGTGCCTGATGCTCAGGCTTAATTCATAATGGGAGTTACAAAAAGCATTAATGACTTTACCATATACTACAGTATACAAGTGTCAAAACCAGAAATTTAAACTCTGATCATGCGCTGGCCCTGATTAATTCTCATATTGAAACAAAAAGAAATACTGCAGTCAAATCCCTGGCTTCTTAATTGTGTCCAATATAATATACTTAAGGAGTAAGGAGTCCCTGGCATCTTAATTGTGTCTAATATATAAACCTGCTGCTTCAACAACTGAAACTGGATGATCCAAAGAGCATCATGAGTATAATGGGTTCAGTGAATAACGTGAGTGTAGAGAGGGGATATGATTCTTGTCCAGCCAAAGAGGGTTCCTCAGTGATGAAAACCAAGAGACCCTCTTCCAAGAGCAACAAGAAGGACCGCCACATAAAGGTGCACGGGAGAGACCGTCGTGTACGTGTATCAGCAATCTGTGCTGCTCGTGTCTTCCAACTCACCCGTGAGCTAGGCAAGAAGACAAATGGTGAGACCATTGATTGGCTCTTACGCCAGGCTGAGCCGTCGATCATTGCTGCCACTGGCACCGGCATTACGCCTTCCAACAACACCTCGTCGGTTATTGCCCCCACTTGCACCACCGCCATTTGGCCTTCCAACAACACCTGGGTGGCCAACACCACCTTGGTGCCACCGGACACAGTTGCTGCTCAGGATGCCAACCTGGTCACCAATGTTGCGGGTGCAAGGACGGAGCAGCCTATCCCACCTTTCCATTTCGACTTTGACTGGTTGCAACACTCTGATTTAGGATTTTCATAATTAATCAATTCAAATATTATTATGATGCTGACCAAATTGGAGAGGATATGAAATTAACATGAGGTTGAAGTTGTGTAGGCATTGAAGCAAAACATAAATATTATTAATAGATAACATTTTGTACTGAAAAAGTTCAGATGTTTATCTTTATCATTTACTCCTTCCTATTGAATTTTTAGAGTTTATTTTTCAACACACTCCATCAACATCTTTTTTTTTTCTCTCTTTCTTTTCTTGTAACATTAGATCACATATCATGTTTAGCTTTTTATTCTTAATCTTTCTTTCTAAGTGTTAACTAATACTTTTGGTGTTCACCAATTTTTTTTCATTTCAACATTTGCAGATTGATTTATGTTTTCCGAGGCACATTGAACATGAATCTTTACCTCGTGTTAGATTCACATAACGTAATTTAATGACAATATAAACATGTTCTAATTTATATGTTGGTAGTTTTTTTTTTCTAAAATTGTTTTCACCGTATTTTCATTAACTTTGAGTGAAAAAAAACTCTAATTAAATATTATTTCTGATCTAAAACTATTAATGTTTAAGATTAGTACACACAAATTAAGAAGCATTAAATAAGTACAAAAAATTAATGTATTTTGTCTTAATTACACTAATTTAATATAAGATAAAACACTCTTAATCAATACTATTATTTAATATTATTTAGTCATAAATATCCTTTCTTATTGTTTGAAAAAGTATTTTTTAAAATAAAAATAGGTTATACACTTAATTTTATACTATTATCCAATTACAAATAATCATATAAAAGATTTTAAAAATTTTGAC